>PVIC010002457.1:0-77357 GCA_004025085.1 Thryonomys swinderianus
TGAGAGACTCTTCCTCCTGATTTTGAAACATAACCCTACTTTACTTCTCTCCTCCCAGGAAGTCTTTGTAGCGCTTACTCCTCTGGCTGCCTTGTATGTGTTTTGTGAGTTGTGTCTGATACTTGGGCATGGCTTTAGTGACTGTGTGTTGAGCTGTGAGGAATGTCCCCACCTGAACATAGTGGCAGAATGTATTACCCTCCTAACTGGGCTCCCAAATTACTCCTCTACTTGACTCTCTCCACATTTCCTCTTCATTTACATGATGCTCTAATACTTAGTGTATGTGAACATTTGTTACCATTCATGATCTTTGTACAGAGCTTTAATAGGAAGATAATACTTTCAAATATTTTTAGTCATGATCCTTACTTTTAACATTTATTAGTAGAGCCTATTTTTTAATGTTTTTTAAATGAAGCCAAATAGTATAATTATTTTGTCTCTGGCTTCTTTTTTTCACTACATATGGAGAGTCATCTTTTTTTTTAAGTGTAGTTATTTGCTTATGTTTACTTATTGCTGTGCAGTATTCTGTCATGTGAATATACAACTTATGGATCTTTCTCTGTTGCTGGAAATTTCGGTTATTTTCAGTTCTTAATGTTATAAAATAGGACTATTATGAAGTTATCAAATATGTCATTCAGTACCAATATGTGCACTTTTGTATTAGGTGTATTCTAATACAAGAAACTGCTATGTGATAGTACATGCATCCATACATTGAATACTGATACATTTTGACAGTTTTCTAAAGTGGTGCAATCAGTTTATAGTCCCACTCCTACAATTTGAGCATTCTTTTCATATCACAAATAGCCTAAGCATGTGTTTGAGCAGTTCTGTGAGAGTTACTACTTTATTTTCATTTTATACTTGAATAAAATTTGAATATGAGATAAAATAAATGACCAAGATCATGTCCGATTGATTTATTCTCCACGTCAATCTAACTCCAGAGCCTATATACTTTTTTTTTTTTTGAGACAGGGTCTCATAGTAGTTCAGGCTGGCCCTCAGCTCACTATGTAGCCCAGGCAAGCCTCGAACTCAGCAATCCTCCTGCCTCTGCCTCCTGAGTGCTGGGATTACAGGTATGAGCCACCATGCCCAGTGAGCCTATATACTTTTAACCTCTAACTTTTCCTCCTCCTCTAGGTTAATGGTGTCATAATCTACAGATGATCCCATGTTTTGCAACTTACAGAGTTCATTAAGATAAACCCCAAGGTATGGCAATTACTATTGTGGCCAACAAGATGGTGCTAACAGTACTTGGAGATTTATCTTGGTTTCTTGAACAAATGAACTCAGGCAGAAGCTTTCAAACCTAGTCTTCAGATTGATCTGAGCTGACCTGAGAGTTAGGAACCTAGGGGTCATCATCTCTCTCACCACACCTGGCTGGGTCCCACATCACCTGGGACCCTGCGTTCCCTCTAGTTACTTCTCTTTCAGTGTTTCTGTCACCTCATCCTGCCCTTCCTAACACTTAAAATAGATGGCTACTTGTGGACCTGCATTTCTCTGCTATACTTTGACTTCCTTGGACTAGGAATTGAGTCCCAGCAGCATCTGACACAGTAGTTGTCATAAAGAAAGTGCTCACATTTTGGGACTTTCCCATTGGTGGACAGAATACCCCAAACCTGCAACTCAAAGAAGAAAGGTTCATTTGGCTTATGGTTTAGAGACTTTAGTCCATTATCATTTGGCTGAATTGCAGAAGAATTACAGAAGAAGGTCATATCAGACCAAAGCTTTTTAGTTCAAAGTAACTGGGAGACAAAACAGAGGAACAGTACTACTAGAGTGAAAGAAGCCAGGGACCGGATACAGTACTCATGGTCATTCTTCCATGACCCAACCAGACAAGCCCCAAAGTGTGTTTTGCCAGTTTCCTAGGCATCTTTCAAGCCCATCAAGTTGACTATCCAGCTTAACTGCCAGAGAACCTGACTGAAATTTAACTGGCAGGAGCCAAAATGCACAAAAGGACCATCTCCCTCCCGCACTCCCTGTGGTCATATAAGCTTTATAGCATTAGCTTATGCTGTCTATGTTGGATGGGCTGATGTTATGTTCTGACCTGTGGGGAACACCTTACCCAGGGCCCTGCCACATTTGACCATTCCTTCTCTCGTTTTAAAAGATGAAAGATGCAAATGACCCAAATTACAAGATCATTCTTTTAGGAAAACTTGGTGTTTGCCAGTGAAATCCTGGTCGTAGATCAAGGTTATCATTTATCCTGTTTCAAATTGAATGGCTCTTTATGAATAGGAACCAGATTAGGTAAGTCTGTGGTCAGGTAATGGAAACACTAAGAATGGATCTGTCCCTTGTATAAGAAATAAAGTGTGTTAGTTACCATTCTGTTGCAGGGAAAAGTATCTGACATACACAATTTAAGGAAGAAAATGTTTTGTTTTGTTTTTTCACAGTCTCAGAGATTTTAGTCCTTAATTGCTTGACTCCAAAGTAGAAACATGGTAGAAGGGAGAGAGAGAATGTTGCCTGCATCCTGACGACCAGGAAGTAGAGTGATCTGGGAAGAGTCAGCACAAGAGGAAAGGCTTAGGGACAAGGACACTATTACCTTCTAGGTCACTGTTCACTGACCTACTTCTTCTGCCTCTGGCCCACTTCCTCATGGCACATTCAGCTTTGAACTTTTCAGTGGGTCATATTCATTGTAAAGTTAGTTACCTCATGATCTGGTCACCTTCTTTGCTTTCAAACACATGAACATTGTCAGAATGTTTTTGATTCAGACTGTAACATGAAGAGATTCTAACTATGGGGCCATTGGTAGGCTAGAGATTTATTCTTAGTCTCATAGCTTTGTACGTTTGGAAGAAGGTAAATAAAAATGTTAATTGTAGTTACATTTAAAAACTTCCTGTCCCTTACCCTTTTTTTTTCCTGCCATCTTCCCATAATTGTAAATCCCCAAGGTGAATGTTGGTACTCTCACATTCTAATACGTTACTATGCTGGCTCGGGAGCCAGACCTGTGGGTCCAGCTCTTAGCACTCCCGCATCCTGTACACATGATCCTCAACAGGTAACTTAACCTTTCTGAGCCTTGGAGATTTCTTCTTTACAAACTGGATTTGCCTCATTGAATTGTAATTTAGATTAATATATCTAAGAGTATATATAAAACTCTTAGAATAGTTCCAGCCAATATTAAGTGTCCCAGTAAATTTGACTTTATAAAAAGTCACACCAGACACAGCTATTTTATGATGTTATCTAGAGAAGAGAAAGCATTTCTACAGTAACCACAGACAAATTTATTTATTACTATGTTTCATGTTGTAGTAGCTTTTATTATTAGGGTGAAAAATGGTCAGATGTAAATGAACTTATATCTAGACTATTTTTTCACCAGTTTTATTGTATATTTTCTTTCCATATTAGAATCTGATATTCTCTACACACATTGTGATAATTCCTTGTGTCGGTATTTCATTTTAAAGCCTATATGCTCCTTTCACTTATAAAATCTCATTTGAATCTCTCAGAAATCCTTGCAAGATGAACGGGTCTTTTAAAATATTTACTGCTGTGTTATTTTAAGGGATAAGAAAGTTTCCCTTCCTGTGGTGAAGGGAACTTTGCCAGGCCTCAAGGCAAGTAAATGACAGAGCTAAGATCACCATCTTTCTTTTCCTTGTAGTTCACACTAACAAGTTCCTGGTTTGTGTATAAACATGCATATGAGGGAGATTTGTAAGCTGCAGTTGAATAGCATTTATGTCCATTAGTAAAATGTGTGCACACAAAATAGCTTCTATCAACCACAGAAATTAGGTGTTAAAAACCATCTAAGTAGGAGAATTCATAGCCAAGGGCATCATTTTAAAATAAAAGTGGGCAATAGAAATCCCAAATGAGTCCATGAAAGCTTTTAAAATTTTAGGTTCACTAAAATAACTGAAAACAGCCCTGCCAATGAGAACAATATGGATGAGAGTGCATACTTTAATGCGTAGCAAGGTAATTCCAGGATATCCCTTCAGACTGGCAGTAGCAAGTAGATTTATGCCTTTCTGTGTGTTTTTGCAGATCTGGGCATGCCACAAGGTCATTTTCATGCCGGCTCTGCTTTACTGTCCGTATGCTCATTGCCTTCTTGACTTTATGGCTCAGAATTGTTGATTTCTGCCTTCCTGGGATCCGCTTCCTGACAGCCCCTCTTAGATGCTTCTCAGCTTTTTCCCTTGGGTCAGAAATGCCAAAATGCAATATGAAAGCTCCCGCTTATCTTCTCTTCCTTCACCCGAGGCCCCTTGCAGTACCCCTCTTCCTTTACTGCCGTTCCTTCTATCTCATTTTAATGTTCCAACGTAAGGTCATCTTCAATAATTTATTCTTTAAAAGACTGACTTGGCATATGCTAGAATGGAAACTGTCACTGTTGTGGGAAGTGTGAGCATTAGAATTTTGCATAGGACTTCATGCACTTCTGCTAAAAAGTACACATGGAGTTTTGATGCAGTCTATCATAAGTCCTCAGAAAAATTCCTTCTGAAGGCCTAGAACTCAGTGAGTCATACAAATTAAATTGGATTCAGAGCCCTTCTCAGTAGAAGCCTGTGGAAACTGTGGAATGAATAAAGCAGAGCTTATGTTCATTGTTCATAATTTAGATGGTTCAAACTTTTCTGTCTTTCCACAAGTCTTCTCTAAATGTGGCCAAAGCTGTATACCAGAAGTCTAGAATGTCCCTTGGTGGAACTGTGTTTATGACAGAAAATGAATAAAGAACACGCCATCTCTGTAGATTCTCTCCTGTAAGAATGTTAGCGGAGAGATCTATCTCATTGCATTGCCAGTTGGTTGAAGGAAAGTTGGAAATGATAAGCACCTTAGGTCCATGAGTGCTGACCAGGAGAAAGAATCCCCTGCAGTGCAGTGGTTGGCCATTGCAGTACGCAGCTCAGTGTCTGCTGCAGGCCCCGGTGCAGCCACAGTGGGCCACTGGCCATACCCAACCTCTTATTCACTGGTCCTGATTGTTCACTGCTTTTGCAAATTGCTTTGCCCAAGAGCATAGTTCCTCCAAAGAAGGGAGGGTCAGGCAGAATCCAATAATTATTTTTTTGCATGTTTTCATTACTATAATACATGCCTCTAATACAGAGTGGTTACATCCAGTTTGCATGTTTGATAATATGCTACATAGCACATCCTGATTCTCATTTACTCCTCCATTCCCCACAGTCTCCCCTCTTACTCAGAGTGTCTTCCCCTCATATGGAACATAAACACCCAGCCCCTTGCTTCCATCGTGGTAACTCTAAAGGGCTTCCCGGCACCAGACTATGGGTCAGAGAACCTTTGTTAAAGTGCGTCCCCTTTCAGCTCTGCCTTTGGCCTAAACCTGTATCTCTCCCTCCCTGCAGTGCTGATCCAGCCTAATCCTTTTCCTTCTTCCTGTGCTGTTCCCCAGATCACTTCCAAGGAAACTCTTGCACACAAATCTCAGAATCTTGGAGCCTCTTTCCTAGGTAATTTAACCTCCGACAACGAGGCTAGTTAGCTGTGCAGCGGGTTGGCTGAAAATTGAGAGCAAATTGAGTTCACCCATCGCCAGACACAGCACATGGTTTCACTCTTAGAATCCTATGTGTGGCAGAGAGGCAAAGCAGTTTTCATGATGGCAGAGAGGTGAAGCAGTTTTCGTGATGTCTAGATCCTTACTGCTATGGTGATTTGTGAGGAAAAGTGCAAACACAGTTCTTTAAATCTCGGTTATCTTTTAGTGATATCTCTTAGTAAAAATTTCTTTTTCCTGTGCTCAACAAGAAGCAAAGATTTGTTTAGCTTTAATGATCCTAAATTCATACTTTTTAATCATTGTCCTCAGTGCTGAGGTCAGACATCCAGGAGTGAATGTGAAAGATACTCTCTGGGTGTTGGTGACAGGGAGAGGAAGGGGTAGCAGCAGTTGGAGTATGCCTGGGACCCTGTGACTGGGCAGCAGCATTATCCTGTGAGACGATAGGATGCAGCTAAACAAGAGTTCAGGAGGGGGTTCAGAGAGAGCTTTTCTATATAAGTTGAGAGCCAGGGATTGTATTAGTGAGGGAACCTTAGGAAAGTATAGCATGAGATTTGAGCAGTTCATGGAGCTTTATGGGAAGCTTGGAAAAGAGACAGGTCACAGTGGGCTCGATTACTGATAGACATTCATGGTTCTGGCTGGGCATAGGGTTTGAGGCGGGATGAAGTGAGTACAGACAATAGAAATGTCAACAGAGGCAGGACCTGCAAAATTTAGCTAAGGAATTGACCAGCACCTTCAGAGCACAGACCAGTGTCGGTGGATTTGAGCAGAAAAGTGATTCTATTTGCTTCAATTGTGAATGTAATGTTTGAGTCAAATCATAATCACTTACACTCTATATCTTAGCTTTTTCATTGTTGCTTAAAAATACCCAATTTCTACAAGTTATAAGAGAAGAGGTTTATTTGGCTCATGGTTTCAGATGTCAGCCTGTAGTCAGCCGGCTCCAGTGTGGGACATCATAGCTGAAGGGCATGGTGCAGCCGAGCTGCTTGGTTCATGGCAGAGAGGCAGCAGAGGAGGGGATGGAGCAAGAGAAGCAGGGACTGGGACTAGCAGGAAACCGGGAGATTGTGCCCCAGGGCCCACCCAGACATACCAAGCAAGCTTTTCTAATTTCCTGGGCAGATTCCAAGCCAGTCAAATTGACAATTAGGCTTACCTCCCACACTGTAGTATCGACCAGTATGATTGTGTGACCTGAGAAAATCCTGCAAGTAGAGCCCACGTATAATCAGGTCTCAGTTTATTCTGTTTGGTGGGTCTGGACCATGAGAGGCTCATTTTCAAGGACACAGTAGATTTCAAGAATTCTAAGATGGGAAGCCCAGAAGGTGCCAGTGAAAAGTGAAGGTCTGGAGGCTGAGAATGCTGAGGCAGCTTTGTACGTGTGTGTGTGTGTGTGTGTGTGTGTGTGTATGTGTGTGGGTGTGGGTGTGTGCGCGCACGCGTGCATGCACAGCACATGCATGCGTGCTGCTCTATGTATGGGCATATTTACCTCTCCTTTTCAGTGTCTTGGTCTCTCTTTTCTATGCATGGGCTTCTATTTCTTCATTTCTCTCTCACTGGGTCCCTTTTTGCCTCTTTAGGCAAAGCAAACACTACCAAGATGTCTCTTGAAGAGACTCCTCTGCATGCAGTTCCCAGAGCCCTGTCTTAGCCACAGCGTGTCTCATCTGGATTCTCACAATGTCTCGCTGCACACAGCTGAGTGGGTGGGAGCACCCAGGCTTTACAGAGAGCGCATTTCAGCTCTAGACGGCTTGAGGACTGAATGGAAAGCATAATTGTCTTTCTTCCTGTGATTTTATTCATGTCTAAGCTTTCTTAATTAAAAGCTGATTATATTTCCCCCAAGTAAATATTTGATCTTAGAGCTAGCAGATGTGCTGGCATCAGTGTTTCCCAAGAAGTTTGCCCCAAACTTGGATCCGCTTTGGGGGCCCCAACCCAGGCCCCACCAATGTGTGACACTTTTCCTGGTGAAATTCATTTATGTCAGATCACTAAATTGTGGGGGTGTAACTGAAGACAGGTATTGATCTGTAAGAGCAAAGGAAGGAAAATGAGGACAAATGAACTTTAGGAAGCCAAATTGTACATATCATTAGAGCTCATCAGAATACCTGCTCTGTTCAAAGGTTACTTTGAAAAAATTAAATTAAAAAAGACAAACAAGAAAATAGAACATTGACCGATATACTTGTTAAGATTTGAGGTTTGTTTTTGTATGAGGATGTTATTGGAGCTACTGCTTTTTGATGTTTGTGATGCTTTTTTGTTGTTTAGGGTTTTTTTTTTCTCAATTCTGTTCTGTTTGAAGTAAGATGTTTGCCTCACTCCAGCAATTTAGACTGCCTAATTGATGTTGCCAAGGAAGAGGCTTCTCCTGGTTCCTCTCTCACTCTGCTGCACTTAGAGCATCTCGAATCTCTGTAATGATAATCTTCATACCAGGCAAGAAGATCTTAGGCTGAGAGCAGCACTGTGGCTTAGGCGCGCAGGGCATGGAGCTTCACGAACAGACGCCTCCCAGTTAACCTGGGATGTCTGCGCTGTTCTCCTGCGCAGTCATCCAGGGGCAGTTATGCAAGTGCATTTCACATAATGAGACCTGTCCTGCATGATGAGTGGAAGAGGCATGAGAAAGATAAAAAGAATGAGAGTGAAATAGGTACATTTTGATTTCAGGCCTGCTGTGGGTGATCAGGCCTTAGGCAAGTCCCCTGACCTCCCAGGTCATCTTCTATTCTTACAGGTCAGATTGATGATCTTTGATAACATTCCCACAAACCTAATAGTCAGAATGGCTGTATGTGGGACTTAGGGGGGAAAAAGTTGTCTCTTGAATAATTTAATTCTCCTGCAGGTAGAGATTTCAGAAGAGACTGTGCCCACAGAATGAGTGGCCCTTATTCTTCCCAGTAAGGATTAATTGATACATTTTCCATTTTGGCTTTAGAGGACTATTGCTCGCATATGATCCTTTTGCTTCAGGATGCAATATGTACACATGAATGGCTGAGGGCAGGTGGAAAGCTGTGTGCAGATGTTTACACGTGTGTTGGGGGAACGGCAGATCTGAGGGACCTGAAAAAGAACAGGCGTACCAGCAGGATGTAGCATTCAGCTTAAAGCATGAGTGGGCAGTTTCCCCTTCTTTACTTACTCTGCTTGTATCAGGTTTTGTGCAAGAACTGTTGCCTTCTTGAATTTCTGTACCACCTCATTTTCTAGGCCTGCCTGGTGGGAGTTATTTATGAAAACTTCTTTATGTTCCCACAGGCCCCTGTTATTCACTGTGCACCCAGCAGCTCTGCACTCTAATGAAACTGGAGTGCTGAGGTACTTAGGGTGACGAAGCCTCGAGAAGGTAAACCAAGTTAAGACTCGCTAGCTGAATTATTATTTTGTTGGCTTCAGGAAGGACTCTCCTTGGGGAGCATGATTCTCACCTCTCCTGCTGCTGTACTCTTGTGAGACATCACAGTTTTATGCCAAAAGTGTGGAATGGTTCCTTAAACTTACAGCTTTTAGGGTTTGATGTGCATTGGACCCACTTTGGGAACTTGATGAGACACAGATTATTTGGCATCTATCCTTATTTTTGGTTCAGTAGATCTGAGCTCTTCCCTCAGATCTGCTTTTCTAACAAGTCTTCCCTATGATGTTGGTGCCCCTGGCACTTTGGTCTTTCATTGAGAATCTCTGCTCTAAACATTCTCCTTTCCTCCTTTCTTGGACCCCAGTGTCATAATCTGTACAGAACTAAATGATGTATTACAAATATAAATCAGATTGTGTCACTCCCCTTCCATACCTTCCCATTTTCTTACCCTGTCTAACCTGCTGGGATAGAACTGCAGACCCGTTGCAGCTCATGGCATCTTTCCACGCTTGGTTCTGGGGAAAGGTGTATGAGTCAGACCTCGCCAGTATGGGAGAGCAGATTTCTGGTCATGTCGGTATAGTTACTCAGCAGAGGTCTGGCCTGTTGGAGGCCTCCTCCAGATTTTTGGTGGAGTTGTTGGACAACAAATACTGAATACTAGTATAGGCATCTTTGTCATTTCATAGAGAGAGCTCCTTGAGAGTGAATCCTGCACTGAGTAAAACAGAAGTGAGAAGAGGAGAAAAGAGAAGGCCAGGAAGAGAGGGAGATTGATTGGAGTTGAAATTGGGATTGATTTCATATAGCAGTGTTGATTGTGGGCTTGGATATTACCCTACCTTTTCAGTTACATGCTTACATAAGCCAATACGTTCTTTTTATTTGATCAATCCAGTTTGTGTGGGATTTTTGATAATAACAAGTGAGAAAGTCTTATCAAATAATAATTGCAAGAGGGAAGAGTGAGTAAGCTTCTCAAAAGCCTCTACCTGGGATTATTGTAGTGCTCCCATGACAAAATAATTTGACTCTGATATATTTATGGGCATTTCCCCCACCCCTAACTGAGAACAAACCTACTTTATTTTTCAAATGTGAGAAAGGAAATAGAATTTTCTATCTAAACTTTGCTTGTGTGGCACCTTCATACCCCACTGTAAAATACATCTAAGTAATGACTTTATTAGGGTATGAAGCTTGGTGCTTTTTCCCAAGTGGCTCCCCAGTCAGTTGTCTGGTTTTCGAGGCTCTAATTATGTTTATCTGTATGTCTTCTTTCTGTGTATGATGGGAGAACTGTGAATCAAAGCAAATGAGGTACAGGAGGAAAGGCAAGAAGCATGGAAGGAAGTAATGCTTTGGATCACCTGGAACTAACCCAGAGTAAGAAGTCAGAAATTTAGGATGGCAGATAGTGCTATACCTGAATCCATCGCTGGAGGCTGTTCAGGTGGGAGCTAGGTTGTCAATAGAATAGTGTTACTACTGTAATAACAATACCTTAGCAAAGTGCTGGGGATTTGGAGTTGTGCAGTCAGGTTCTATGACCTGCAGAGATTGGCTGGTTCTTTCAGACTAACTTTGTTTTCAAAGAGAAGAATGCTTTATTTTTGCTTTTTATTTTTTTGTACACATGTATACACACATGCATGTATACTCATGTATATACATGTATCTATGTGAGACATGCATATATGCTTGGACATATGAGCAGGCATATGTCTATGTATGCTTCATCTGTACTCTCATCTAGATACTTCTCTTTCTTATTCTGAGAGCAGAATCATCTTTCCAACATTTCACATACAGTTGTGGGGATTTTATTACCAAATGTGTTTTTACCTTTCCAATAATAGTTTCATGTGGCTTTTAAGAGGAGGAGCATAATAGGGGTAAGGGGTTGAGGTGGGTAGGGGAAGGGGAAAAATGATAATTAAGTCATGTCATGTACTGATACAAATTCTCAATTTGAGTGTGATTGTGATGTGTATGTATAATGTACTAATACACATTCAAATTTTAAAAAATAAAAAAATTAAAAGAGGAGGAGCATAAAGAGGGAATAAAGCTTATCCAAAATAATTGTAGCAAAAAATACTAATAGAAAAATAATTAGAAGAAAAAGCCAAATAATTAATTAAGCAAAGAGCCTAGTTAAATATTGAGACTTCTATGAAAAGGATGTATGTAAGCAGGGCTTCAATTCTTTCTCCAGACGTATTTATTTCTGATAAACTCCGTGTCAGTGCCCTAAACAGTGTGTCACTCTTCAGAGGTGACTTCCTCATTACCTGTCCAGGCCTCATATTACGGTTCAAATATGATGTGTCACCCAAGGACTGGTTTTGAGGGCTTGTTACCCATTGCAACAGGGTTCAAAAGTGGGGCTTCATGAGGTGACAGAATCGTGAGGGAGTTGACTTCATCAGTGGAGATTAGTCATTAACCCTGTGCTGAGTTCTGTCCCAAGTGGCTACTAGGAGTTGGGGCCACTTGGAGAAAGTAGGTCACTAGAGAGTGCCACTGGACATGTATCTTGTTCCTGGCCCTTTCCTCTCTGTCTCTTCCCCTCCACTCCGGTTCTTGGCTGTCAGGAGCCTTGCTTCCACCAAACCCTTCTGTCATGAAGCCAGCCAACTAAAGACCAAAACCACTGAAACTTTTAGCTAAAATAGATTCTTCTTCAAATTGTATATGCCAGGTATTTTGTCCCAATGGTGAAAAAGTAACTAATGTATGTCCTTCTGGCCTTCTGGTTTCCTACCTTCGCATTCATGCTTTCCCCAGAATAATGTGTCCTTCCTTCTTATTTTTAGTTTTGATTGGTACATTATATATACACATCACAATTATACTCCATATTGAGAATTTGTACCAGTATATAACACAACCTAATTGAGCCCTCCATGCCTGTCTCTCTGTGGCCAGATTTATCCAGGCTGGGATCAGATTTATGACCTGATGCTCCAGACTCCTTCGCCCTTTCAGTTAGATGTCATATAGTCCTGCTATCTCATTGACATAAAAGAAGAAAACAGGTCAAATGACGCTTCTTATCTTTATACACACAAATGCACAGATGTGTGTGCACACACACACTCACACACACATGCGCTGTACCCTAAGTTACTTTTAAGATCAGTTCTGGGATGTGTCAGCTGTGAGATAAAGATGTATAGAAACTGTACTGAGGTTGGAGTCCTTCTTTTATTTTTTTAAAGAGAAATTTTCACTTGAGAGCAAAATTTTAATTGGATGTCTAAACTTCCCAGATAAGCTTTTGTTCACCATTTGTCATGAATTTACAGGGGGAAGGAGGAAAAAAAATCAATATTCCACAATACTTCTTTCATCCCAAGGAGGTTGAAAGACTTCAGCGACAAAGTGAGGAGATCAGAAGAGAAACAGATTTTTTAAAAAGAAAAACCCATCTTACCAGTGTCATTTGGAAGAACAGACCCTTTCTGAAGCAATTTCTGATCTCCCTTCTAAAGGCCACCACTCTTAATGGGTGACCATGAAGATGAGAGGCAAGGAGATGGTACAAAGAGAAAAATACACTGTACGATTTTCTCTTCTCCAGTTTTTGGGAACAAGATGCAAGCTGTAAATGTGGCCATTTGGCAAGCATTTAAGCCAGACTTTCTGCCAAATTTCAGTGTCTTTGCTAATCAGGACTGGAAGCATCACTCTGGTACAACTCCAGACAGCTGGGAAGTGGCAAGTGGGGCAGAACTTCCCATATCTTGCTTTCACAGGCTCTTCCTACGCACGCTGCAGTTTTCTTTGTAGTACAGTGATGTCATTTCATGACCCTTTACAAACACATAATTACATCTTGATGAGTATGTTTGAGAATTTCCTGGTTTCATGTTTGGATGCTTTGGTTATTACAAGTGGAAAAATGTAGTATCTTTTCCTTAGTCATTGCAAAGCACATGAAAAATACTCCTATAACAGATTAACAAAAGCAAAGCATAACAAATTTATTTAATCAAAGTTTGATGTAATGTGGAGACGTCACAAAAAGGAGACCTAAGAGATAGAGAAAGCTACATATTTTTTATTCAGTTTGGGTAAGAATAGACAGCTATGAAAAAAGCAGGATTGGACCTGGTGATAATAAACTGGGAAGAACCCAGTGAGCTCTGCTCTTTCAGGTACTTCTTGGACATTGTGTAACATCCTCGCTTATGATACCTGGGCAGGACATCTGCCACGTCAAGGTCTTTGGCAGAGAAGTTCAGAGACATCTTTCCTTCAGCTGAAATTGTATGCCAGTGAAGTATTTTGGGGATAGCATGTTCTGCATACTACTGGTTTTGCGTATAGAATGGTTTCCTTTGTTCTTTAACTGCTATCACTTTACTCTAGCAAACTTCATTTTATGTCATATTAACTCTCACTTCCAGTTTTTAAGTCTGTTATCAAGTTAAAAAGTTCCATGTCTGTACTTGATATTTCATCTTAGACGTCCTCGCTCTTGGTCAGCTTACTCCGCTTCCTACCAGCTGACCACTGGCTGGAGAAAAGCAATGCCTTTGCTTGAATAGACTGTGACACAGTAACTTTTGCTATTCCAAGGGCTTTCGTCTTTGTGGTTTACTGGCGCGTTCAGCTCTAATTTACATACCTTGGCATAACTCACTGTACTGACCTTTCACCAGTTTCTAAGGAGTCATGGCTGATTCTTTGACATTAGGCTGTGTCCCACTTAATGCATCTTCTCTCGATGTCAAGAAGATCAGAATTTTGTACTTAATTTCATCATTTCATGCTGCAGCCAGTGACTTTCATTGAAAATGGTAAAAGGGAAAGGGAAAGTATTTTAAGGAAGTAATGAATATTTTCCTCTTAATGGCCCAGAGAAGGGTGACAGGAAGATCATGAATGTGGAATAATTAGGTATTTAATAAGTTTACTCTTTTTAATCCTCAAACTCAGCACAGTGACTGGGATACACTTTATAGGTAGCAGTTCCCAGAAAGTTCTGAATTGCTAAACTATGTAAAGGCTATAGTGTGATTTTCTTAAAGAAAAGACTAAATTAGAGATGGCTCTGCTTACTTTGACTTACATAGCATACAGTATCTGGAAACATCACATGGTACCCCGTAAATATGTATAGTTTTTATATGCCCATTAAAATAACTGTATAAGAAAATATAAGGAAAAAGACTACAGGGGCTGGGGACTTAGCTCAAATGGTACCACACCTACCTTGGAAGTACAAGGGCCCAGGTTCGATCCCTGGTTCCACCGAAAAAAAAAAAAAAAAAGACTACGTTGGACAAACAACCATCATAGAAACAGGGACCCAGTTTTTCTCGTTCCTAGCTCTTGCAGAGCTTTTTTCCCTTGCCCCCCTACATGAAAGTGTGGAATAGGAAAATTGGAATTGTCTTCAAAGTGACCATGAAGAGTGGTGGTTGTCAGTACTAAATAGCTACGTTGAAACCTTGAATTTAGCTTGATCTGGCAAAGTGAGTGGCATTGAGTGGCATTAAGTCCCTCACTTCCGGAGCATGAGGGACTGAGTAATAGGAACCTAGGAATGGTGGGTCACAGCTACACGGAGTGAGAAAATGAATGCTGAGACACGCTACCACTAGAATTAAGTAATAGGCATCTGCCGTGGGACTCATACTGTGGGAGACTTTACATTCACCAAGACATACACGTATTCTCTGTCTCTTTGTGCATGCTGTACACACACACACACACACACACACACACACACACACACACACAGGTGCGTGCATTTCTGGTCAAAGATACATGACACCTCTCTCACTTGGATGCTGTGCTCAGCACTGGCAGCTAAACATCCACGCCCATGACTACTAATACTGTTCCAGCCCAGGGAAATGATTCCCCACCTCTTGCCTGACGTTGTCAAACAAAAGAAGACTATCTGAATGCTGTGAAGATTGGTGGGCTGTGCTGCCAGAAAGGGGCACTGCTTTCAAATGTGGGGAGGGTTGGTGCATCAGAAGCACTTAGGTGAGACAAAAGACTAATTAAATCCTGAAGCCTTGCTCTCAGCTCTCAGCTCTCAGCTCTCAGCTCTCAGCACGAGGGTGATAGTTCTCTCCATAAACACACGTGCGTGTTCATTAGGGCTGAGAGCCTGTTTGCTTGCTGTGCTTCGTATTCTGGAGTTGTTCAGGAATTAGGGTGTTGTGTTGGTGAGAGCTGCACGTGTGACTGAAGAACTCTTTGAAATATTAACAGACACCCCTTCTCCAGTCACACATCCTTTAACCGAATACTCAAATGTGTGCAGTAACAATGAAGTCCCGTCATCATGGATATTTTACTAACTTTCACTTATGTGAAGGTTGTAACTTTATATACATTTTAGTTATGAAATATTTATTAAAAGCAGAGTATAATATATGAATGGTTTATTATATTTGTATATTCATTTAAAATATTAAACATATGATACTTAGGTTTTATTTATATTCTTGTCTAATTAAGGCCCCACAAATATTTCAATTAGGTCTAGTGAAAATATCTGATAAAATTTAATTTCCTTCCCTTTTTTGAACTATGTCTTCCACAGTGAAAATATAGCTAACTATATCTCTGAACTTGGTCATCATTTTATTGAAGCAGAACCATTAGAATGTGGCTAAGATTTTTCTAATTTTACATGTTAAGTTCCTTTCCATGGAACACAAGACAGATTCTACAGAAAACAGTGTAATATGAGCCCATATTCTGCTTTCAGTACAATTGCAGTTTCGTGAGAATCAATAGCAAACAGAACAGATTCGATGTCTTTAACTATATCTAAATATATATATTTATATATTTTATATATATATATATATATATATATTTTTTTTTTTTTTCTTTTTTGGAGACAGGTTCTCGCTTTGTAGTTCAGGCTGGCCCTCAGCTCACTGTGTAGCCCAGGCAAGCCTCGAACTCAGCAATCCTTCTGCCTCTGCCTCCTGAGTGCTGGGATTACAGGCATGAGCCACCACACCCAGCACTGTGGTATGTGGTTTTGATTGCTGGTGGGTGTGAGTCACCACGCCCAGCATTGTATGTGGTTACTGGGATCAAACTCAGGGCCTTGTGCTTGCAAGGCAGGCGCTGGAACCACTGAGCTAAATCTCCGGCTCTATTTTTCTTTTTTTTTTGATGGATGCAGACTTCTTTGGTTGGCAAAATATTCATTTTTTTCACCATTTGAAGAGCATTTCTGTCTTAAACCACAATAGCAGTAACAAAAATAACATTAACCTGACTACAGAGATGAACATGAGTGTTATTTACTTATGTGTGTTTTTTGTTTTTGAGACAGGGTCTTGCTTTATAGTTCAGGCTGGCCCTGAGCTCACTATGTAGCCCAGGCTAGCCCTAAACTCACAGCGATCATCCTGTCTCTGCCTCCCCGAGTGCTGGAATTACAGGTGTGAGCCCCCACACCTAGCAATGTGGTATGTGGTTACTGCGGATCAAACTCAGGATCTTGTGCTTTCAAGGCAGATTCTGGAACCACTGAGATAAATCTCCAGGTCTACTTATATGATTTTACCACCTGTTAATAAGTTAGAAAACTGTAGTTTCTGAAATTTTGATAAATATAGTTGCAAAGGCCATACCAGTGTGGGAGGATTTTCAGCCCTACTTATTCTTATGTTCTATTAACAAACTGAGGTTAGACAGTAATTTTAATCTGGGTTTTACATTTCAGAACATTTAAAATACTTTTCTTTGTTCACAAATCCAAATTAACTCTATACTTCAGAGGGTGTTTGTTTTGTGTTAGTTTATTTCTCATTCTGACAATTTTAGAGCTAACTCTCTTGGAAAAGGTAAATTGATGATTAAAGTGTTTAATCTTTAATTTTTCAAAAGTTTTGAGGACATTGTGTTTGTTTATGATAGCAAATGGGACATCTGTATCCTCTTGCACAAAAAGAGACAATGGGGATACAAACATTAGGCCAGAAGTTGAGACATCTAGATTCTAGGTCCTACTTTATATGACCATCCCAAGCCTTATTTTTTAAATAACATTAATAATGTGTCTGTCACATCTTGTGTTTTACGGCTTTGGTGAAGAACAGACTGGAAGATAAATGTGAAAGTGTTTTGAAAACCAGTTACTAGGGAAAATAAAAGGAATCAGACCTACAGATCAGGGTGAGAATATTTTAACCTCATAGCCAAATTCAACCTGCCATTTTTTTGTAAATAAAGTTTTATTGGAACACAGCAACATCCATGAGGTTATATACTATCTTTATCTTCTGTCATTCTGTGGTGGCAGATTTGAGTAATTGTGATAGAAGCCATGTGGTCTGCAAAGATGGGAATATAAGTCAGTGTATTCTTTTAAGAAAAAGCTAGGTGAATCTTGTTAAAGAATTATGGAGTTTTGGTTGGAATTCTCAAATGTGAAAAGAAATAAGTTCCTATTATACATTTTTTCAGAGGAATCATCAACTTTCTTGAAGAACAACAGCTAATATATTAAAGAAATATTGATAGAAAATCTCTACTTTTATAGACCTGTGCCATATTTGGTGCCATAAAGGATTAGATATCAAATGGTGTTAAAATATTTCTGTACAGTACTAATGGGTGCCAAGGGCTGATCAGACCCTTAGATTGCTGAAGTGGAGAGTGATACGGAATAAAGAAAGACAATATTCGAGGTTCAAGGGGCTTGAGAGGAACCTGCCTCTAGTAGACAGGCTCACTAATCTCTGGGGTTGACCCACTTTCATTGGCAAGCAAGAAGCATCCAAGAAGGTGTGGGGTTAGTGTACTTTCATTTCAACAGCAAGGTCAGTAAGTCCATAACTTACCTATGCCTGGGTCCCTGCATTCTTTGTGTTGTCTTCAGCGCATGTCATCTTGCCCTAGGAGCACTATGTATTGAGTTTTCTGTATGTAGCCAGGAAGCCTATTGTTTTCCATTAACTTTTCTTTTCTAAAGCAAGTTACATCAGCCTCAGACCCAGTGGAACCCAAGTCATGTAGCCTGGTCTGCACCAGTTGGGCAACAGTGCGCTTCCACTATGTGAGAGATAATGCCACAAATCACTTTCTGATCATCAAAGGGAAAACAGTCCTGCTATGGGAACAATAGAATAGTCACTACCTTATTTTTATTATCAAACTCATCCTTATGTGCCTCCAAACATGATGCAAAGTTTTAAGAAAGGAAACTTAAGATATTATCTTGTCAAAAATTGTAGGGTGGGGCCGGAGATTTAGCTCAGTGGTTCCAGCGCCTGCCTCGCAAGCGCAAGGTCCTGAGTTTGATCCCCAGTAAACACATACAATGCTGGGCATGGTGACTCACGCCCACCAGCAATCAATACCACATACCACAGTGCCGGGCGTGGTGGCTCACACCTGTCATCCCAGCACTCAGGAGGCAGAGACAGGATGATTGCTGAGTTCCAGGCTTGCCTGGGCTACATAGTGAGCTCAGAGCCAGCCTGAACTACAAAGCAAGACCCTATCTCAAAAAAAAAAAAAATTGTAGGGTGAATTTAATAAAGGTATATATATATATAATTTTCAAATAATGAAAGTACTGAGAATACAGGAATCAGTTAGATCACATCCATATACATATGCAAATCTAAAACTAAAAACCATGGAGGGCCACTCTGTTCTGTCAGGGGTGTAAAACCAAATATAATACCTTCACTGAATTCAGCATAAAACAAAAGGAGAGCTGTAAAAGATATTATGAGCCAGGTAGGGAATTTTAATATTAACTGTGTATTGGATAGTATAAGAAAAATAATGTGAGCCGATAATTTTATTTTGTCAGTATGATAAGGATAGTGTGATTACACTAGTTTTGCTAAAGTCTTTTTGAGTTACTTTCAGATGCTTGAGACAGACCCATAAAAACTCAAATGTAAAATATAGTGAAATGTTAGAAGTTGAATTATAGGTATAAATATTAGTTCATTGGATGAGTCTTTTAACTTTGCTACCTTGGACATTTCCAAAGCCAAATACGGGAAAGCAACTTCATCAAGTACTTATCACAGGTGAAGTAGAAACAGTAAGTAATTGACATTTAGTGGAAGGAGGACACAAGCTTCTTCAACATCTGTCCAATGCACTGTGCAATATTGGTCTTCCAGAGTGCATGCCAGCTTCTGAGGTACAAGAATGAGACATAAAACATTCTGCTTTAATAGATTTTTTCCTGCAGATGTTCATTCTTAATGGTGATTCGTCTTCTAGCCAGAAAGCCACTCACACAATACTCTCCCTTCACTAAATATCATCTCACTATTGGCACCCATCCTTCCAGGCTATCACAAACTTTAGAATGTCAGTTGGCTCCTTCAATCTGCTAGTTATCTTTCCTACCCCTGAATGGTTGATGAGCTCATTTTCTATGTCTCCTCCAAGTGGGTAATAAAGATTTTGGTTAGCAGTCTCTCCCTGTTGTCTGCCAACCGAAGGTAAGCCTCAAAGCTGCCTGGTGCCTGTTCCCTTCCCTGCTTATCAGTCCTGTCTGGGACCCTTCCTTCAGCCAGCTACAAACACGGCTGTCAGCTTTGCCCAGGAAGCCCTGTGTACCAGCTGCTTTGGGTCCCGTCTGCTTCAGCACTTCTTCCAGCTGCGGCTGGTGCTGTGACCTGCCCAGCTTAGGCTCTCCTGGACTCCACCAGGCACAGGGTAATCACGCCGCCCTCCGTCTGGGAGGGGGACCTGGCCTTCTGTTCGGAGATGCTATTGTAGATGCAGAAGCATGCAGTACTGCAGGACTGCAGTCTTACTCATGCGTGCTCAGCTTGGAAATGTCAGTATTTTCTGCCCTCTGGAGCAAGTCTTTGAAGTCTGAGATGCATACTTTGCCCTTTCCTCCCTAAGCAGGTCATCTGAGTTTTATCTGGCATGTAGTGAGTTGGCAGCAGTCAGTAGCCTTTACTTTACGGCACTACCTTTTCTCACTCGTGTTTTCCTCTGACTCAGGTTCTGTGCCCTGGAAGCTCAGACAGACAGATTCCCACTATTGAATGTGCATGTCTCTAGCGTGTCATTAAGCATCCAGTGAAGGGTTGCCAAGTGCCTTTCTTGTGCCGAGACCCCTCACGAGAGGATTTTCCAGGTTGTTGATCCAGGAGTACTTCTGGGGATACCTGTGAATATTATGAACGTATGTGACACAATGGAATCAACTGCTCTAATTTTAAGTTAGTTTTGCTATATGCAAAGTATTCAAAATATTTTAGGAACAACATTGCAAGGATATCTTTCTCATTCTGAAGAGGAAAAAACAATTTCTTAATGGATCCCCACTTACGTTTACCTATATAAAAGTTATATTTCAAAGTTTTTTTCTGTTCCCATTTATCTATTTTTTATATCTTTGTTATTTCATTTTAAAATTTCCACATGTCTTTATAAATTACTCTGAGAATCATGTTTATGTTATCTTAAAGCACTTCCATATACAGGAAAAGCCAGATGTAAATGCTATGAAATATGAAATAGTTCTGGTTGAAGCTAATATGCATACACAATAAAAATATATATGATATATACATATATTTATTTCTATCCGAACCACTCATATTTAATGTGTAGAATCATGACCCTGTAATGACTCACTGGGAGGCAATACAGGATAATGGTTGTGAGCATACATTATAAAGTAATATTTTTGGAAGAACATATCCGTTCTCTGCCATTAACTTTCTCATTTTGGTAATTAACTGTACTTAATCTCTCTGTGTCTGTTTCTGTTTCCTCATCAGTATGAGAATGATCTTACTAGTACTTTGGGATTATTGTGAAAGCTTAGTGAGTTAAATATATAAAAAGTAATTATGCAAGTACCTGGTAATTAGTAAAGGTTCTGTAAATACAAGTTGATATTATTGTGATTAATAATTCTTACTGAAATGATTACTACCACCACTATGATGACTTCTTTTCTGGGGGCCATTTCATCTTTACTATACACTGTAGATTTGTGCCTGTAACTACAGTGTAAGCAAAAATAGTCCCCTAAGCAGTTAAAATAGATACATAATTATGGTCCTAAATACAAGCACATGTCTTAGATTTTTAGTCAGATTGTATTTATTCTTATGTTGTATACAGTATTTAGTTTTTGGGCTACTTTTCTGGATCATCATTATTGAAAACATCTTATTAGAAAGCAGAGGACTAGTTGTTGCTGTTGTATAGGAAGAGAAAGCTTTGTAGTAATAAGTGACAACCACAAAATAGACAGTATATGAGAAAAATCACATGATTCCCTATGCACGTGCATATTAGTTTATCAGACAGACATTTATAAGTGCTTGCTTCATGCCAGGCACTCCTCTAGTTGCAGAACATTCAAAAATGGCTGTGGTTAGCAAGGCCTTGTTCCTCCGGAGACTGTGTTCCATGGTAGAAAATGGGCATGGAGGGCAGGTAAATGGGTCCAAGGAATGACGTGCTTGGCGTTGTGTGGTAGAGCACAGTTAAAGTGGCAGAAGGAGCAATTGGAATAAGACATGGTGAAGCCTGCAAGATGAAATGAAAGCACCCTGGTCACTGACTAGGAAACAAGCGTTCCATGTAGAGGCTGAGTGTGAGAGTCACAAAATACGAGAGTTCAGGAGGCTTAGGTTAACGGACAAAGCCCAGAGAAGCTGGAATGCGACCAGCCCTGAGTACAGATGAGTAAGGACGGTGGGTACTGGTGATCTGGATTGGTTCTGGACATCAAAAAAAGGAAGCCACATAGGATCTTGGTTGATGGTAAGAATATGGAATTTTATTATAAGAGCAACAGAATCCACTGAAAAGTTAAGAGATGGGTGAAGTAATCAAATATTCATAGACTATATATGGTGCTTGTCTTTGCTAAATGTACAATGAATTGGAAAGGATAACGTGGAAAACAGTTCTGTTAGAATATTGTTGCATCGGTTTAGTTGAAAGATGACAGTAGCTTGAATTAAGATGCTGACAAGATGAGAAAGAGCTGTGCTTATGCTTGTGACATATTTTGGAGACTGACTTGACCAGATTTCTAAAGAATTTAGGGTCCAGGGAGAGGGGAATAAGCAGAGGGCAGAGTTCAGAATCAAAGCCTTTTGTTGTTCCTTTGCTTGGACAAATGGGCAACAGTGGTGCCCTTTACTCTTATGAAGAAAATGAATGAAGGATGGAGAAGGATGTTGCCAACCATCTCGTCATGATCACACTCAATATTGGGAATTTGTACCATATATGACATAATTCTCATTTTTCCCATTGCCCCACCCAGCGTACAACCCTCCACCCCTTAAATACATTAGCTTTGTTTCCCCTTTTTATTGCCATCACATTTCTCCTTTACCCATTACTCACTCCACCACATTTCCCTTTGCATATTTTCTATTTCACAATATCCATCCTACATTCTAAAACTCACTAACATCTTCAGTTTCTCATAACAGAGAACAGATATGATATTTACACATCTGTGACCTATTTCTCTGTCTGTTTTGTAGTTCTTTATTCTTTTGGTATCAGGGCTAGAACTCTGGACCTTGCCCTTGCCAGTGCAAGTGAGCTACGCCCCTGGCCCTCTATCTGTTCATTTTGGTCCATTTGGGACTTACTTGGCTGCCCTTCGGGCCACAGGTGGTTTGCGAGGTCATTTATTAGACACCACAGGGGCCTAGCAGGTCCTCAGTCATGTAGCTATTAGGAAAGAAATTAACGAACAGATATCTCCCAGGCCTCAAAAATCTCCAAAAGTTAATGTGTGAAAGCACATAGAAATTTAATGAGGCTTTAAGAATTGTCATATAAAATATTGGTAAAGGTTGATATTGGTGTATAAAGTTTGAAAACATCAACTATTTAACTAGGCAACAGTTTATCTTAATATATATGTCACTTGGGCCGGAGATTTAGCTCAGTGGTTCCAGCGCCTGCCTTGCAAGTGCAAGGTCCTGAGTTTGATCCCAGTAATTACATACAACAATGTGTGGTGACTCACGCCCACCAGCAATCAATACCACATACCACATACCACAGTGCCTGGCGTGGTGGCTCACGCCTGTAATCCCAGCACTCGGGAGGCAGAGACAGGAGGATTGCTGAGTTCCAGGCTTGTCTGGGCTACATAGTGAGCTCAGGGCCAGCCTGAACTACAAAGCGAGACCCTGTCTCAAAAAAAAAAAAAAGAGTGTCACTTAGAGATTCCCCTAAGTGTGGTAGGGTGTTTTTCCATTTTCTTCTGTATAATCACTGCGGTTCCTTCTAGTTTTCTTTTCTTTTTTTTAAATTGAATTCTTTATTGTAACATTTTATATACAGCTCACAATCACACTCAACATTGGAGAATTTGTACCAGTATATGACATAAATTAATTCTCATTTTTACCCATATCCCTACCTACCCAACAGTCCCCACCCCCTATATCCATGTGCCTTCTTTTTCTTTTCAAATCATATTTATTCTTTCCCCTCATTACTTTCCCACAATATTCCTTCGAATATTTCCTATTTTATAAAATCTATCATACATTCTAGAGCTATTTACATCTATAGGTTCCATACCAGAGAAAAAATATGGTATTTACATATTTGTGACCTATTTATTTCACTTATTATTGTGTCCTCAAGGTATGTCCATTTGCACATAAATGATTCAAACCTCAAACTTGTTCTTTATGGCAAAGTAATACTCCATATATATATACACACATACATAAATACACACACACACACACACACATTTTCTTTATCTAGTCTCCAGTTGATGGGCATCTGGGTTGTTTCCAAGATGGGGCTATCACAAACTGAGCTGCTATGAATATGGGTGCACATCTGCTTTTGAGACATGATTCTTTTAATTCTTTCAAGTATATTCCTAGCAGGGGAATAGCAGGGTCTAATGGGACCTCTAATCCTAGTTTTCTGAGGAATCTCCCTACTGATCTCCACAATGGTTGCACAAGTCTACAGTCTCATCAACAGTGGAGAAGAGCTCCTTTCTCCCTGCAGCCTCTCCAGCATTTATTGCTGGTTGATTTCTCAATAGCAGCCATTCTTTGTGGAGTGAGATGAAATCTCAGTGTTGTTTTCATCTGCATCTCTCGAATGACCAGTGATGTTGAACATTTCTTTATATGCTTCTTGGCTTTCTGCTCATTTCTTAATCTTATCTTTCTGTGACACCATAGGTAAGGCATTTCCCAATTGTGCCTTCCTATTTTCTTAGGTGAAGAACAGAGGCAAATAAACTCATCCAAGTCGGATAACAGGTATACTTGGAGAATGGCAAAGCTCTGAGGTTTATTATGTCCACTTCCCACTGTGGGTAAAGGGCAGAGTGTCTGGTCATTTGGCCGTTGGCTAGGGAGATGGAGTTTCATGTAAGTATGGAGTGTGCAAATGATATCTCTGGTCCCTGCAATGCAGCAGGGACCTTCATAACTAGCAGAGCAGCTCCAGAACCTTCCCTCAGTGTAAAGCTTTGATTCAGAAAAGGGCTTTGTCTTTTGCTTGCTTTTTAAAATTTAAATTGTATATGCTATTAGCTTCTAAACAAGCAAACCCTACCTCCTCCCCACCCTAACCACCGTTATAGGACCACCCACTGCTTCATGCTGCTGGTGAGATTCGTGTTCCTTTCACTGTGTGGGAAGGCTCCATGGCAGTTTTGTTCAAACCCCTCAGAAGGAGATCCTGCTGAAATTGGTAAAGGTGTCATTATTTACTCTTTTAATATTCTCAGCTGGTGGCAGTTATGTCTCTTGCTTGAAATAAAGGCATCAAATTGAAGACTGAGAGCTTTCTCTAGGCTCTCTGCAGCAGAAGCATTTGTTGTTTGCAGATTCCATTTCTTCTTGACCACTGGAGTCACTAAAACTTTTGCCAGATATTGACTGTTCCTGTCAGGTGGGGCATGCTGTCTTTTGTTGAAGACTAGTGTCATAGTGAAGGAAAGAGTAGAGTTTGCATGAGTAAAATAAATTGCAAGATCTTGGTTTAAGACCCTGATGGCCAAAGAAGAGAAGATGAGTTCAAGTTCTTCAGCCTCAGCCAGAGATGACAAATATTTTTTTGCAACTAGAATGTTGAGGTGGGAATTTGTAGACATGTTAGAAAAGCAAAGCCAGGTGAAGTTGGTTTGGAGAAAACCATAGACTATTTCCTTTACTGTTTCTGAGGAAAGTTTGGACAGTTTGCAAGTTAACTTGCAGTTTGTTAGTCCACATTTTCTGAATCGTGTTTACTCTTGTTTTTATGACTTCTATGCACCCTCAAGCAAAAGTTTGTCAATTAGTGTTCTATAAAATAAATATTTAATCATCTGACTTTAGAATTTGCACCATTCTATGTCTTTTAGTTGGAGACAGGGGCCTGGGTTTTATACTGCCTTTACTACTACTTGTAAGTGTAAAACCTCCCTAAGTTAGATTACTCACAAGTTTCTGATGTCTACCTCAACATGAGACTTAAACATAAATAGGAAGCATTAAGCATTATGCATGGCTTTTAAGTGGGCTTATAGTATGATTTTACATCTTCTTGACTGATTCTAGGCAAGTTATTTTACTTCTCTGAGCCTGTTTCCTCATAAGTATAAATGAGATAATGGCTGCTCAGTGAAGTCATAAATAACATAGAAAATATTTATCATATGCATGGTCCTCAAATCAGGCACAGTAGGCAGTAGCTGCTATCATAGCAATTTTTAAAAGTATATCCTAAGACTCTAAACAGCTTAAGATACTTCAAAATTTAATATAAATTGGGCCAGCATTGAAGTTGTCTATTCAAGGTATGTAATTGGCTCCTTACCATGTCCTAGTTTTGCAATGAAGTTTCATAGCACTGACCCCAAAGTCAATTGCAGCAGCCCCAAGAATGTGGTGCTGTGAAGTTTAGCTCTTGTGCAGAATTCCACCCCTGGCCACCTTTACTGAATTTCAGTGTCCTGTAGTTGCCAATTCTCAGGGAAAGATCTTGATTCAGTGAAGTCCCAGTGTAAGGACTCTGAAGACCAGTTGGATATCTTTGTAATCTGAATGTATCTCCCAACAGGTATCTTATCCATTGCCCTTTTTAGTATGGTAATTTTTAGAGTGTTTTATCAAACTCTCAGATACCAGGCTCTATGACTGGCAGGTCATCTTTGTTACCTTAATCTTCCCCAAGCTCTGCAGAGTCCCTGAGTAAGTGCTTCCAGTGAAGGAACGACCAGAACCTCAAGGCACATGGTTATAAAACCAGCGGCTGGTCTTTGCCTCAATCCCAAGTCATTTCCAAAGTCTGTGCTTCTACACTCTTCCAGTATTGTGTGTTACATTCTTGGGACGAGGGGACCACAGACTCAAATGGTACCTTGAAAAACATATCTCCACTGGGGTGTTTTGGGAGTGGAGAGGAACGGATGACTCGGAGAAGCAATTAACTGTCTTTGTGATCCATTTATTGAAGATACATGAAAAGAATACAGGTGGTGAACATGATGAAATGGTACACTTGGAAACCAGTTAACATAAAGATCCTAAACTTGAACCTTAAGCAGTGTTTTGGAGGCCACTTGATATGGCTGATGTTCGCATGTTAGATAATGATTCATGTGGAAGTACAGAAAATTGAGAGAAACAGACGAAAGAGTATGGCACGTTTGGAGTATTTGGGTCAGCTCACATTTTCAAACTAGTTCAAAGTGTGGTTTGCTCTCATTTTGTTTCGGAATTTTTTGATGTGTGAGTCCCCATTACAGTTGCCTCCCAGGTGAATAATGCAAAGCTGAGTTGAGGCTGGGTGATGCTCCCTAACTTGCCAGGTGATGAGTTGCACATATTCCTCTGTTACTATAAAGCCTTGTGTGTGTTTTAATGGAAGGAGCAAGAAAACAAGTGGCTCTGCATAGAGGGTCTTCTCTCTTCCATAGCTGTTCTCTTGTCGTAAAGCCAATTTCCATGGAAGTAGTCCTTGGGCTTTTTTGGTATTGTTTTCTTTGTAGTATTGATATAGTGTTATCTGTCACATTCTATCCTGGAGCATGGTTTTATAAAGGATAAGCAAGTTTAGCTCCTTCAGCTTTTCGTAAATTTTAAATGTGAGAATAATCCTGTGTTCTGTCCCTCCCTCCCTCCCTCCCTCCCTCCCTCCCTCTCTCTCTCTCTCCAGTTCTCTCTCTCTGCAGCTGTGCAGAAATTGAGATTAAAGCCAAAAACCTCTCAACTCTCTCTAATTGTCTTTCCCATGAGTGATTGTTCTTGCAGTTTCATCCCTTATGGGAAAAGTTCTGCAAAACACATAGATTTTTATTTAAATTGAACAATGCCCTGGTGTTCCATGTGCTTTGTTGATATTAGTGTAAGTCTTGGTTAGTTTAAAATGCAGAAGGTGCTGGCCTTGCTTGACTTGGGTCCCAGAGTCCACTTTGATTACAGACACAGGTCTCACTGAAGAGAGGCATCAGGGGCCTGAAGGTGCATCCTGGCACCTTCCTTGTGTGTGTGTCTGTGTGTGCATGCACTTCTTTAAGATGGGATTGCTGAAGACTTGGAAACTTTCTGGAGACCAGAGCTGGAGGAGTAAGCAAGATGCAGCCATCTGTTTTTCCATGTCTTCTCTATGTAAGTTCAATAACATTTATAGAAAGAATAGTAAAGTTTTATTATTTTTTAAGAGTATTTACTTTTCTCTTTTCATAAAAGGTGTACTTTATGACTGCTATACCCAAATTTTCAGTTAATGATCTGTGATGTATGAATCTTGTCTTCTTAAAATTATTTTCTCATTAAAGACTTTCCCTGACTCCTAACTTCTGGATTTTGTGGTCTCCCTTTCCATTTAATACAGCCGGAATTTGGTAGTTTTCTCCGAAACACTGAAGCTCTTGAAAGTGACCCTGGCCTGATCCTCACTGATCCTGTCAACAGTTTCTGGGAGACAAGCCCGGTTCTCTTTCTGATTCACACTCTGAGGCCTGGGCTGAGATCGCCAGGCCACACGCTGAGCCTGCAGAGTGGTGTGTGATAGTCAGACATCTGGTACCCCGTTCAGTCTCCATAGGTGCCTGACTTTCTTGGCTTTAAATCAGAGGCAGCCAGGCCCAGATGTTTCTAAACACTCCATGACTTCATATTCAAAGGTGAACCTCAGAAACTGGCTCCTCATCATGTCTGGACTTTGAAATTACGGGGGACAGTATTTTGTGCTTCCAAAGGCTTTTTTGCTTAATTGCCAATATTATTTGAAAATAGTTTCTTGCCGTCAATGTATAAGTAAAGAGATCTTACTGAATGCCATTTGTGCACCAAATAAAGCTATTTGTTACTCTGAAAATAGATTGGCATGGATAAGGACATGTGTATATTTGACATGACCTTTTTTCTAAATGTGGAAGAACTTGGTGTAGAGGATGAGAGCATAAGAGCTAAGAGACTTAGACCTTTGCAGTGCTGACAACAACTAAGTGAGTCATTGTACATCTTCGTGCCGAGGTCTCGGTGGTAGATGCCACGAGGCTCATCCTTTAGTTAAGAGAGGCTGGGTGAGAATTTGAGTAACAGCTGAGACGTCTGTGCCTTACGGCGGTGGAGGTAAAGTGTAGGGGAGATGATGGGGGAGGAGCAGCAGTGCGTGATGGTGGGGAAGTGAGTATCAACGGAGAGCGGGAACAGGACCCAGTAGTACTTTGAGAAGCTTTCTCTGGGTGGTAGTCCTGAGCCTCATGATTGACTAAGTGTGTTTCAGTCATAGGCGTGATGCCACTGAACTGCATCCCCTGTCCTCGTTGTTTTTTGGTGTGATGCTTGGGGTCTGGATCACCCCCAAAGCCTCAGTCAGTCAGGAGTAGCTGAATCTGGAATGTATGGGGTTAGGGGCGTGTGGTTACTAAAGTGCTACACGTGAGTGAGGGGCTTAGCACTGACCTAACCCCTCTAGTCTGGACGGGATGAGAGGCAGAAAGAGGTGGTGAAGCTCTCCCTTGTGGCTTTTGCTGTCTTCCACTTCCCGGAACTGAAACTCCCTTGTTACCTTTGCTGCCTGGTGGGCACCATGTTGTTTCTCCTCTGCGATACTTGTTTTCCATCCCAGCCTTGGAACCAGCGGACTATGGACTGAAACTTCTATGAACTCTAAGCCAAATAAAACTATTTCCCATTAACTTAGCTATTGGGTATTCTGTCTCAGCAATGAGAGGAAAGTACCTGATACACTAGTATACAACATATGGTTGAAATTATCCATGGCTAGAAATGTAATTGAGATTCAGTGCCTAACATCTCTCATTTCAAAGATAGTCCTAGTTTGAGTTTCAGTTCATTTGCATTGTGTTCAAATCTCTTGTCCTTTCTTGACTTTGGCTTAGTATCTCTTCTAATCTTTGAAATCTTGATTGTTACAGACACATAAGAAAATTTGGATTTCTTTCTGAAGGCTGTCAATTAACCTTTGACCTGAACAGTATAGCAACTGCCTAGGTTCTACTCCTGGCTTGGGCACTTAGTGGAACCATGTCACTTAACTTTACTGAGCCTCAGCCATCTTTCAAATGGTTGCATTAGCTGTTTTTGAGACCCACATGAGGTAAAAGTATGAAAACATACTTACAGTCTACCCACCACACAGATTGTGTCTTCGGTTGGTTGCCTTTGAAAGAGACTCTGAGGCAGAGGTTTATAGGGAAGAGAGAAGTCGCTGGAAGAACATCTGTAAGAAAATGAAGGAAAGGAAGATTCAGCTGAACCCCAGGGAAGACTGAAGTCAGGTGGATTCCTGTGAGCTATCACAAAGGGCCTAACCTATGTGAAAGTCAGGTGGATTCCTGTGAGCTATCACAAAGGGCCTAACCTATGTTCCTGCTTTTGACCAGTCATTGGCTGGAGTCTCTCTAGGGGAGATGGTGTAACCTTGTGTGTATGGCTCCCTTTGATAAAAGGCAGTTCTGGAGAGGGACACAGAACTTGCAGCACTTCCAACAGCTGGAGAATTGAGTGGCCTAGCCCTGAAGAGGGTTTGGTTACACACTACAGGATCTCGTCTTGAATTACCTCTGTTTTTACTGTGGCATTCATTTTTTTTTCTCTTGTCATACCTCTCAGTTTCACTGTTTAGTAATAGCTGTTTCATCTAGACTTTGCTTGTCCCAAAGCTGTTCCTTTTCAGTTGATATGGGCTCTCTGTCATTGTAGAATTTTTTCAGATTTATTATTTAGAGGAGAGTGGAGTAAAGACCCAGGAAACAAAGTATTTGTCACTACTATCCAATGAAGAAAGACCTAAAGTAAAGAGGGTGTATCACTATTTCAAATTTTAGGGCCACTTCTGATCATTTAATGTTGTTGAATCTACTCAGAATGCCACGAGGGGCAGAACTGTGTGGCTGTGTCTGTGTTTAGCAGAGAGAAGGCTGCGATCTGTTCAGGTACATGAGGAAATTAGTCTACTACACTGTCACAATATGGAAGGCTTCAGTAATCCCAGAGAGTGGTAGATTTCCTTTATGTATCAGAGAAGCAATTCTGCAGTAGATCTTCCAGTGGATAGGAGTTAAGAGTCCTCTAATTCATTTCTGGAAGTGTCTACTTGGACATAATGTCAGACTACACAGATTGAGCATTCAGTCCCATAAGACTGTCCACTACCTCATATGCCAGTTGTGATTATAGTTATAAATTTTTACCTATATTTCTGACCAGCCAACTGTAAATTGGGTCTCCTACCATCCTGTCTTTGGGTTTGATTAATTTCTAGAGTGGCTTACAGAACTGAAGGGAAGTTTACTTACATTTACTAATTTATTGCAAATCATAAGGTATAGCACATGCCTGTAAACTCAGCTACCTGGAAGGCTAAGGCAGGAGGAGCACAAGTTCAAGTCAATCCTGGGTCACTTAGCTGAATCCTGTCTGAAGTAAAATAAAAAAGGACTCAGATATGCCTCAGTGTTATAGCACATGCCTAGAATGTGTGAGGCCTTGGGTACAACACTGAGTAGTGCACCAAAGAAACAAACAAACAACTTAACCAAAAAAAGTCCCCTGAATATTACAAAGAATACAGATAAATAGCCAGGTGGAAGAGATGCATAGGGCAAAGTGTAGAAGTAGGAGCATAGAGCTTCCATGACCTCTCAGGGCATGCTATCCTCTAGCATGTCCTTCTAGGTTGCATCTCTCCAAAAAACCTTGGAACCTTACTTGGAAAGCAAGACAGTTTGCTCTGTGTGTGTGCACATGTGTGTGTCTGTGGTATGGTATGATACTGGGTTGGACCTCCTTCATACTGAACTACATTTTCCCAGGCTTTTTTTTTTTAACCCCTTTGGAGACCGGATATCACTAATGTCCTAGCTGCCCTAGTTGGGTTCTTTTGGGGTTTTTTAGAGGCTTCGTAATTTAAACATGCTTGACTAAGTCATTTGACATCGATGACCAATTTATCCGTCAGCTCCTTTGCCCACTCCTGGACTGAGGACTGATTTAAAGTCATACCTTTGTGTTTCCAATGACCAGCCTCCAACCTGAAGCTGAAAAGAGACAGGAGCTATCTCATTAAGTAAGAAAAGATACTCTGATCACACTAGATTTTAGGAGCTGTGTGAAGATAAATACACATATGAACATATACACCATACACAGGTACATATGTAATTATAAATCATATTATCACATGATGTCTGGCACGGGATTAGACTAGGGATCTGGAGCATGTAAGCCCTCCTCTGCCCATCCTAAATACAGAGCTTCATCTTTGCTTTGAAGTTTGGATGCTGGAACTTTTGGCTTTCCCTAAGCTGTTTTGGCTAATTTCCATCTAGATGCTTACACCTAATGTATGCCTTTAAGTGTAGTTAAACCACATGCCTAGAATTGTTTCCTGGGTCACCTTAGTCACTTCATCCACAACTTCATCTCCAGAAAACCTTCCAAAAATAATTAAAATAGTCTGTTAAAAGAATTAGGTTACTTTTATGAATGCTTATTTATTTGCTTTTCCATTAAATGTAACTTTACCTTTTGTGAGTACATTACATCAATGTTTATTTGTGCTATGGATTTGTTTAGTGTATCCCTAGGGAGCCTTTCTTCTCTGCCATCTATGCCTGTCTTGGATTGTGTAAGCTCCCAGTAGGGAAATACTATGTCTTTTTAAATTGCATTGTACTGTGCTGTGCACAAATGAACAGTTAATTCTCGAAACACTAATAGTGGGAGAAGGCACAAAGGAACTGATGATATCGTAAATGATTTAAATGATGTCTATAGTGTATTGGTTATCCCCAATTTTTTTTCTCTTATACAAACTGTCAGAAAATAAAAGATAATGTTCAAAGTATATTGAGTTTCTCTGAACTGAAGTCCTGGTAAAATTGAAATTATTATTAAAAGATCACTGTTAGGTATTTCTGTTTCTATACACAAACTATTATTGAATGTTTCTACTAGGCTTTAAAAATGACCCTCCTGAGGTTCAAAGCTGAGGATTAATACTGGTGGCAATGGAGGAAGCAAAGGGCACCTCATTGAGCTAGGTCAGGGGTTGGGTCTGATAAAACTTTATTTACACAAAAGTGTCCCTAGATTTTTGCCTTTAGTTTGTAGTTTGCCAACAACTGATTCAAGTGACTAGACTACAAGTTTTACTAATTCCTTATGAACTGATTCTTAAGTACCTTATGAAAATTAACCAGTGAAAAGAGACAGAAGTTCAAAGTCAAGAATGTTCAAATAGTTTAAGGACTTACTGTTCACATCACTTGGTCTCTGCTTTGGTTACACCTAGCCGTGGTATGTAATAATGCTCAATCAGTGGTCGGTTTCAGAGGAAAGATTCCTTCTTCCATGTGTTTTAGGCACTTTCTTAAGAGCCTGGCTACCAATTGGTTTCGGTATGGGCTTCATCATTTACTAACTGCCAAATTTGATGGTCTACTGTGTCTCTCTGCATCCAACTTAAATATCTTTCAGGTATAAAACAGATCATGATTATGATTATGTTCCCTACTGACTTATTGGAGTTGTTGTAATAGCCAAGTTAAATACTGCTCAGGAGCACACTTTATCATTAAAAACATTAAGGAGTATTAAATTTTCTTCACCTATTCTTTCTGTCAAACTTGAGCAGGATACTTAGCTGATCACTTCCCAGGGGTGTGTGTGTGTGTGTGTGTGTGTGTGTGTGTGTGTGTGTTCAAGAGAGAAAGATGGAGGGGAGGAAGAGGAGAGAGGTGGAGAGATTGGATAACTGAATAATTCTTAATCTTTGCTTTCTGGCTGACTTAAACTACAGTACTTTCAAAAATACTAATACCTTTAGAAATACCAAGATGAAATATCAATCTTCTGCAAGAGATCTAGGCATTAATATCTATTATAAACTCTCAGGAACATTGCTTCCTATTGCCCCTGAACCAAATTACCATAATTTTGTAGCTCGGAATAGCAGAACTTTATTATCATACAGTGCTGTTAGTTAGGAGCTGGATACAGGACTTCTGCACTACAACCAAGGTGCCAGTGAGGCTGTGTTCTTTGGGGGGCGGGGCTATGTTTCCCTTGCTTTTCCCATACTGTAGCATTTACCCACATTCCTTAGTTCAAGGCTCTATTTCTTCTTTCTGAAATCTGCCAACATCAGGTCAAACTTCTGATATGTCACCATGATTTTCTGTAATTTCTTCTACTTTTGACTCAACTATTTTGCCTCCCTTTCGCCCCTTTCAAGACCTATCCAGATAATCAAAGATGATCCCCTTATTTTAAGATCAACTGATGATAACCTTAATTGTATCTGCCATGTAGCCTAATAATTGCATGGTTCTGGGGATTATTATGTGGACAGATTTGGAAACCTGTTATTCTGCCTTCCACATCAGGAAGGTTCTGAATGGCACAGGTTATGAAGCTTTGCTAGCAAAGGCATATATATCATTCCCACATGTGTTCTATTGATCGAGGAATGTATAAGCACTCATTCTTTAAATAAGTACTGAGTTCTTGTGTTTTAGGCATTGTTGCTTGGTGTATAATGGTAAACAAAGTCTAGGAAATGGAAGGCACATTTAAATAGAGACAAATAGGTGCCTTGGATTTTCACTGGGTCCTTTCCAAAATTTTGAGATCAGTCTAGGGTTTCTGAAGAAAGATATAAAATTAAGGAGGTACAGAATGCTTAGTAGTAATAGCTGGGTAGCTTTTCTAGGTGTTTAATGCATTATTTTTAGTGATTATCATACATTTGTATCTACTATTTTTTTGGTATAGAAGCTGACTCTCATAAAGATTACACAAAACTGTCAGCACTTGTGTTGCTCTAGGAAAAAGTGTGCATGGTTCTGTACCATGGCATTAGCATCACCAGCCTCTCTTTAAACACTGGGTAAATTTATTGCTATCTTCCTAGTTTAGTTGGTTTTCTGGAAAAAAAAAAAATCAGTGTAACAAATCTGATCAAGCTACCGTGGTTATGACCTGACAACAGCGCTGTGAGTGTGCAGGCTTGCAGTTTGTTTTCTGAGCCAGCAAAGCACCATGTTCTCTGTGGAAGTGCAAGTCAGTATTAATTTTATTGGGCGTAACAGATCTTAGAGCATGTAGTCACCGTGTTGCCATTGGCAACACTAAAGATCATCCGGGTATCAAAGTAAATTAGATGAGAGATTCTGGTGCCTTCTGGTCCTCAGCCATGAAGGACAGTTTGGAAGCTTCAGAGTCTGCTGCTCTGCTGAAGGGCACTCGATCCAGAAAAGTGATCTACCTTAGGCTCATTTATTTCCTTTCCACTTTAGACTGGCCAGATTCACTTGGGATGCTTCACCACAGACCTGTTTCTAGTGAGTTGCTTGACTTTCACAGACAACCAGATTAAGTGTCTCTCTCTGGCAAAAATATAGATGATGCTTCCTACCTTAATTATTTCTTAGCCATTAGATGGGAAACCAGCATCCACAAGCATTGAAGGAACAAGCTGCAATGTGTAGAGTGTTGGGATTCATTGATGTTTCTATAAGAGCTTTTCAAGCATTTTCTAAGAGGATTGCTGTGTTCTAGATATTGATTCTCAGAAAGCAATGATAAGTAGCAGGGCCAAGGTCTAGTGAGAATAAGCAGAAAATTAAATAAAGAAAGTACAGGTGCCTTTGAACATCTAGGAAGGAGCCCTAGCCTGCAGTACAGACCAGATAATGATTTCTGGACAACGTTCTGCTCAGAGGCGATGCAGGTATTTGGAAGGTAGATAATGTTGGATAATAGTAGCCTGAGTGCCTGTTCTAGACAATTAACACATTATCTTCAATTCATATTAAAATTACATAGTTTTTATGACCATTTTACAAGGGTGGCTTCTACAGATTAAATTTCATAGGAGAATGAGAAAACTGGAATTTTGTTCAAGAAAGAATCTAAGGCTGCTGTGGTAAATATAGTGGCCATTAACCACATATCCCTCTTCACATTTTAACTGGCTAAATTTAAAGAAAGAGGTCCACAGTCACACTAACTATACTTCAGATACTTACCCTGTGTGGGTAGTGACTGCCACTTTGGATCATGTAGATTAAATAACAGTTCCTTCATTGCAGAAAGAAAGTTCTATTGAGCAGCACTGCTCTAGGGTATCTAGTTAAAGCATTCTAGATCTCTCTGCCCTGTTGGCAACAATACCAATACCTTATGGTTATCCAGATCCTCAAATCCAAAAGCAAACATAATTTCTTTTTTTTTTAATCTTTATTGGTATGTCATACATACACATCATGATCACACTCAATGTTGAGAATTTGAACCAGCATATGACATAATTTAATTCTCATTTTTCCCATTTCCCTATCCACCTTGCAATCCCCTGCTCCCTGAATATGTAAGCTTTGTTTCCTTTTTTTTATTACCATCACATTTTTTCTAACAATTTCTATACCATTAGTTCTCTTCTACTCGTAAAAATTATAGACAATGAAAGATTCCGAAAGAGGATTTCACTTCATCTGTGTTTTTGTGTGGCAAATGGGGAGAGAATCCTACAGGTCATTAGTAGTATTTTTGAAGAGCACATATCCTTTTGTGTGAATTCTATGTAGAAAAGAATGCATATGGTGACCTTGGCATGGGGACAGTGCAGGTAGCAAAGGGAAGCATAGTTCTCATGTGTATTTACAGGTCAATACTTGCATAGACTATGCAAAGTTAAATGGTTAAATGTGTCTGCTCTGCAATAATTTTCAAGTGAAAGGTAAGTGTACTTTTTATATACATGAATAATATGCTACCAAAAAAGTCATTCATTATTTATTTTATAAAAAGATACAACAAAAATTCATAATAAAATAATAAGACTAATAATTAATACATTGTGTGTATCATTATCTTCAAGGTAGTTACTCAGAGACCAAGGCAAAACAGATTCTTACACAAAAACATAATAGCACAAAACTTTCTTTTCAATGAATTAAAAGAAAATAGCAGTATAAATGAAATCAATGAGTGTATATAATAGAATATTTTTGAAACATCAGAATAGGTAATTTGTAGAATTGTTTTAACTTTCCCTAACTTTATATTATGTATCTCCTTTTATGCTCTCTCTCTCTCTGTATCTCTACCTGTCTCTCTCCCTACATAAAACATGAATTTTTCATATAAGAGAAATCATGTGATATTTAAGTTCATATATCGAACTTATTTCACTTAACATTATATTCCCAAATTGATTCCATTTACCTAAGATTCCCTCAAGTTTATCTTTCTTTATGTCCTAATAATACTCCATTGTGTATAAATACCACATTTTTCTCATCATTCACCAGTTATGGACATATATTCTCTTTCACAAATCCAGCTACTACAAATTGTGATGCTATAAACATGTGTGCTGATTTCTCTCAGTCCACTGAAAGAAGAGTTTTGTGCTAATATCTCTTTGCTTTTCTTTGTAGAAGAGAATCTTTTTTGTTGACTTGAACTCTGAGAACCTACTTAGAAGATAACAATCTATAATATGTTAGCTATTGTTATTGTCTTAGTGTTTTGTTATGGAATTTGTATAACTTAAAGAGAAAAAAACAAATAAACAGGAGTAGGGATGTATTACTGGAATATGATGTTTTTAACTCTTTCAGGAAGACACCTAGGAGGGGAATAACTCGCTCAAATGGAATTTCTACTTTCAACTTTCGGAGGAATCTCCATATTGATTTCCATAGTAATTGTACTCATTTACAGTCCCACCAACAGGGTTTGTTTCTTCCTGAAGTCTAGATTTCTTGACAATGGCCATTCTTTGTGGGGTAAGACAGAATCTCAATATTGTCTTAATTTGCATTTCTCTAGTGGCCAGTGAGGATGAGCATTTCTTAATGTGTTTATTAGCCACTTGTATCTCTTCTATTAAGTGTATATTCTTTTCAGTTGCCCGTTTTTTATTGGGTTTTTGTTTTGAGAGCTGTATCATTGCTCACTGGAAAAGCAGATCTAACATAAGATATATAAATATACAAGGGTTTACAAAGTAAGCTTCCAATCACCGCCTGCAGAAGTCAGGTATGGAACCAAGCAGAATGGCATCTGTATGCTGGAGATCAGAGGCCAAAGGCCTGGGGCTGACTGCAGAGTCCTGTGTGAATCTGGGCTGATGGCTGTGTGCTGGAACCCCAGACAGAGATTTGAAGTGAGAGCAAGACTGGAGCAGAAATGGATGTCAGCCTTCCTTCTCTTTTTATTTCATTCAAACTATAAGGCTGTTGGTGGGTGCCACAAACACCGATCTTTAGTAAATCCATTCTGTTTACCCAGAGCTATGCTAAGCCAGTGAGTTGGGGCATTTCCTACAAACTGAGAAACCCTGGAAACCACTTATGCCCTTAACCAGAGTAAAGAGGTTGTGATTTTAGTGAAGACACTTAAGCTACCTATATGTTGACTGCTGATTTCTGCTAGATGCCAGCAGCAACACGAATGAAGGGACTGCATCCCTTCTTCTCAAGCTCCTCCCTCTGAAGATTACACCCACCAAAACTGGCCACCCACCCCACAATACAGAGTCTGTGTTCCTCCTGGTGTGAGCCTGAGCTCCCCCAGGATCCTAGGAGTTTGCTGCTTGGCTCTCCCCATCTCTGAGCCTCTTCCAAGGTTACCACTCACCTAGTCCCATAGATGAGCCCTTTGGTCCTGCAGGGAAGCTCTCCTCCTGGGGGTTGCTCTTGTCTTCAGTCAGCCTTTGGTTTGTCACCATGGCTGCTTGTGCTGAGAAGGACCCAGGAAGAGCTGTTAGATCTGGTAGTTTGACTGCTCTCCTGCTCTGCACATACTGAGTGAGCCCTGGGCTGGTGGTGGTGCCCAGTGGGGCAGGGTGTATGAGGACCCTGTCTTGCTTCTTTGTGGGTCACATGAGGCCTGGGACCTGGATGGGCCTCTGTGGGGCCCTGGGATCTTCTGTGCTCCTCCTGCCTGTGCAGCCTGATTTCTTTCATAGAAGTTTACTTTTGCATGGTATACTGTACTTCACTGAGGTAGGTTTTAGTTTTTATAGCTTATCATTTCAAAGTCATCCCATAAGGAAGGTTGCCCAGGTATTGAGATCTGCAGTTAGCAGATTAGAAAGGACATTAGTAGGATTTTATGGGTTGTTTCCAAGATTGGGCTACCATGAACTGAGCTGCTATGAACAGAGGTGTACATCTGTCTTTCCAATGTGATTTTTAAAAATTTCTTTGGGTATATTCCTAGCAGGGTCGAATGGGACCTCTAGTCCTAGTTTTTGTAGGAATCTCCACACAGATCTCCACAATGGTTGCACAAGTCTACAATCCCACCAGCAGTGGAGAAGGGTTACTTTCTCCCCACAGCCTCGCCAGCATTTATCATTGGTTGATTTTGTAATAGCGGCGAGTGAAATGGAATCTCAGTGTTGTTTTCATCTGCAACTCTTGAATGACCAGTGATGTTGAACATTTCTTCATATGCTTCTTGGCGGCTTTGACTTCTACCTCTGAGAAGTGTCTGTTCTTTTCAGATGCCCATTTTTGAATTGGGTCTTTAAACTTGGGGAGACTGATTTGTTTAAGTTCCTTGTATATTGTAGATAATAGCCCTTTGTCTGACAAACAGCTAGTAAAGACTTTTTCCCATGTTGCTGGTTGTCTTTTAGCTGTGCCAGTGATTTCTTTTGTTGTGCAGAAGCTTTTCAGTAGAATGAGATCCCATTTGTTGATTCTTTCTGCTAGTTCTTGTGCTATAGAGGTTTTATTCATGAAGTCTCTGCCTAAGCCAATGTCTCCAAGAGTTTTGCCTAACCTGTTTTCTAGCAGGTTACATAAACATAACTTTTAATTTCAATAATAAAACAATAGGAGACAACACACAGTTCCTATTTAATCACCTAATAGGGACTTAGCCATAGCTAGTAGGGACAAAACATCTAATACAGATCTTAGTTTGTGTGCTACTAGAAAACACTTAACATTTTTAATCACTATTTCAGGGTATTGAAGTGAAATGGTTTAGTTATTGATGTTCTGTGTAGCAATTCTAGTATGATAGATGTCAACAAACCCACAGAATGAACTGTCTTGCTCTAGTCTTCAAATAGAGATCAATGACTATTTTATTTGCTCAACCCAGCCTCCAGTCTGTGGCTGTGGCCTCCATCATGAGGGGCTGGAATGATTAATGATCTGTTGGAGGTATTAATGCCTCTTGTTTTGGTACTCTAATTATAGAAGCAGATTGGAGCCAAGCTTCTAGAGTGGTTTTGAGATTGAAAGATATTTAAAAAGCAGGTGATTGGTCCTATACTTCCACTTCTTTCAATTTAACCATAAATCAATTGTGAATGATTTTACCAGTGTAATTTTTCATAGGGTTTGAACTTTGGTAATGAGCATCCCCGTCCCAGACTGAAACTGTGATTTTCCTAGATGTGGTCGGAAAGAAGATGAAGATTTATGAAGGAGCTTAGAGGCGAATGTATTGCATTTCTTCTTCTCCTCTCCTTGGTGTTTTCCGCTCCTTCCTGTCCTTCAGCCCTGATAAGTTTCAGCTGGCATGCATGGCATGTAGTATGTGGGAAATGAGAAAGTTCGTGTGTCTTGACCTACTTTCCAGGGGTGTACAATTGCACACAAGAAGTTGACAATATATAAATTACCACCATATTCCACACTCGAGAGAACACAGGAGAAGTGAGGCACATATTTGCCTAAGCAGCACCAACTCTTTCACTTGGTGGAGTCTGTTGACTTCAGAGTTTTTGTAAAATATGGGACAGCTCAAGGTGTTTCAACTACCCAAGAAGCTGCCATTAGAGCTGTGAAAAACAAAACAAAAAAACAAAACAAAACACTCTGAGGAGCCCTGAGTGAAAGAATAGGCTTAAATTGGCATCACTCTGACTAATTCTCTTTCCCCACCTAGCACCGCAGCTTATGCTATAGGTAATGTGATATATCTGTGCTTGATGAAACCTGGCTTGCAAGTTGTGGAAAGCCCGGGTCTTCTTTATATTTGTATAATTCTTAAAGCATTTTACTCTCTGGGAAATAGGGCAGCAAAGGGCTTGTTAAAATAAATTCTTTACAGACTCTCAAATGTAGCAAATGTATGTGTTTACCCTCATGACACTGTGCATGGAAATATCTCCCAGGTCTGTGTAGGTGTTTATTTGATAGCCCTAACACTGTTTGAAGGCCAATATATTTAAGCAGTTTATTACACTTATATATTTAAAATGAGAGTGATAATATTAGCACTTTTATAAGATTGACCCTTTTCTGTATGGGTCAGATTTCTCTAGAGATATAGAACCAGTAGAATATACAACATTTATTATGGCTGATTATAATTATATAGTCAAAAAATCCATCTTCTACCTACCAGGTGGAGACCCAGAAAAACTGGGGTGCTAAATCTAATCTAAACTGAAGGTTTAAGGTCCAAGACAGCTCGAGGTGTGAGTCCTAGCCCCAGGATGGAGCCTGAGAGGCAAGAGTGCTATGTCTGAAGCCAGGAGAGGACGGCTGCACCAGCTGCACCCAGGGGAGCACACTGGACTTTCCTCTGCCTTTGTGCTGTGCTGAAACTCTCCAGGAATTGGTTGGTGCCGCCCACATTGCGGGGTGGTCTTTGCTCAACCTACTTTTGCTCATGTCTCTTAGAAATGCTTCACAGGGGATGCACAGAAATATGTTTTCCCTCCTTCCTGGGCCCTCCTTAGCTCAAATTGGCTCATAAAATTAAACATCACATCTTCTTTCTTTCCTTTTTGTTTCTTGTCCACTTCTCTTTGGAAAATATCTCCTGAGCCATTATTGTCTAGTAAAACACTAAGTTAGTTTTGGGTGGCTAGAGTAGTGGGAAGGAAGTTTTTCAAAATAAGACCTTTGGCGAAAATATATGCTTTATTTTTGGTTTAGGCAAAAGAGTCCATTTGGATTACTTTTACTCCTCACAAAACTGTTTATTTGAGAACAATAGGCAGTTCACAAACTTTTCTCTCTCTCCCCCCACCTCTCTTATTTTTACCTTTTTTGAGACAGGGTCTCACTTTGTAGTTCGGACTGGCCCTGAACTCCCTCTGTAGCCCAGCTATTCTTGAACTCAAGGCCATTCTCCTGCCTCTGCCTCCCGAGTGCTGGGATTATAGGCATGAGCTGCTCTGCCCAGCTAGCTCACAAACTCTTTAGGAGGCCCACAGGTCACAGGTTGAAAGGCCACATGCCCAGGTATAACAGCAGTGGGACAAACACCCAGATGCAGGCTTGCTGTACAGAGCAAAGCCCTCCTGTGGCTGTTTTCCAGTATGGGGAAATGTCACAGTGTCAGCCAGAAATGCCATAAATAAAATGCCCTTCAAACATGCTTATAAGAAGACCCAGACTCCCTCGTTGTATCAGTGACCCCATGTTGCCATTTTTGTCTTTTTAAACCCCTCATGAGTACACCTACTTTGGAAAACATAGGTCATAACCTTTATCTTAACGCAAAGAAGTCTGTGGTGTGTTCTTAGCTTTCCAGTCTCTGCCACATAGGAAGTTACAGCAGAAGGTCTGAAGCCTGTTTGGTGGATACAAGTCCATAATACCCACCACAGGCCTGTCCAGCAGATAACCACAAGACACCAGGTAAATGTTATGCCAGAAAGATAAACAGCACTGTGGGAAGACCCAGTGAGTCTACCTGTCGGAGCAGGGAGGAAAAGTATTCACAGAAGCTGGGGTGGAACTGGTATAAGTTTTTGAATCCTGCTATGAGATGAACTCTTGCTCCACTTTTCCCAAAATTGTCAAGATGGTGACAAGTGCATTAAACCAAGCAGACAATATTTATGAGCGTGTGGTCTTTGGTAATTGCATAGGTCACATGACCACGAAGCTCCCCCTTAGTGTGTGTGTGTGTGTGTGTGTGTGTGCGTGTGTGCGTGCGTGTGTGTGTGTGTAGGTGGGTCAGGTCATCCTCTTGGAAGCTTTCTTCTCTTTAAAAACTCTGGAGTGCAGGAGTCTCAATGCAGCCTTGTCTACATTTGTGAAAGCCAGGCAAGAGAGAGTATAAGGGTTGCCTATGGGTTTCTCATCACACCGGCCCAGAAATGATGCTTCTGCTCACAGTTCCATGGCTTGCGCTGATCACGTAGTGCTGACTAAAGAGGCAGCTGGGAAGTGGAGCTCCTGTGTGCCCGTGCAGGAGGGGAAGCAGAGATCTGGGAGAGGCGGCAGTATCTCTGGCCTGTATCACAGAAAGGGAGTTGAGAGAAGTAATATCTTTCCCTTTGATAAGCCGTTACTCTTGTTCAAATGTTGGTAAGTTTATTATAAAGTTCAAAAAGTCTGTTTGCCTTTTGCCAATCCATACATTATGAATAAAACAATCTCAAAATGAAAAAGAATATTTTGCTAATTCTGAGTTCTACTGGAGTAAATCACAGTAATTAAAAAAAAAAAAAAAAACTTTGAGGCTGAGCTGGAGATTTAGCTCAGTGGTTCCAGTGCCTGCCTAGCAAGCGCAAGGTCTCCGATTTGATCCAGCAACCACGTATAACAATGCCAGGCATGGTGACTCACATACCAGCAATCAGTGCCACATACCACAATGTCAGGCATGGTGGTTCACACCTGTAATCCCAGCACTCGGGAGGCAGAGGCAGGAGGATTGCTGAGTTCGAGACTCGCCTGGACTACATAGTGAGCTCAGAGCCAGCCTGAACTACAAAGCGAGACCCTGTCTTAAAAAACAAACAAACAAACAAAAAAAACCTTGGAGGGACTTTGTATAAAATTACTGTGGAGCAAAAAAGTTGTTCCTGTATCTACATGTCCTAAGAGGCAAGTTTTACTTATTATGAACATGTGTATGTGGAAGCCAGTGGAGTAAAAACATTTTCTTGGGTTTTTAATCACTCTGAGCCATGAATATCCTGTGGCATCACTGGAAAGGTTTGCGGAGTGCAGCCTGCTTCCTGCAGATGTCCTGAGTTATCCTTCCTGTTGCAGGTTATGTGAAGTAGACTCCTAAATGCGGGAAATAAATACTCAGTGCCTCACTCCTCATGTCACTAGTCCTGGACCTTGTGTCTGGAACTCAGACAATTTTAAGTATGGATAAAAATGAAAAAGAGTCAGTTTAATGATGGAGTTCAGAAAACGAAACAGGCTCAGAAAAGGGGCGGATACAGTTGATGGCAACACAGGGCTGTCTGTTGACAGTTGAATTTCTTTGTAGTCCAGGGAGCTCCTGCACTTGTCACGTACCTTTAGTTTGCACTGCTTGAATTTTATTTCTCTCCATTTCATTTTGCTCGTTTTGCTATCTCTTGTCCTCCAGGAGTCCTGTTAGAACTATTTAGTTTTGATACTGTGTCAGTGTGCTGAGCTTATCGGAAAGAGTGAGAACAAGTCATCAGAGTCCTAAGGCGAACACTTACTATTATGGTTTAGTCAAAATGGCTTTCATGTGCTCAGAGATGGGCCTCGCATGTTGTTTGGATCTTGGGGTGCTCTAGCTGACTGTGACAAAGAAGTGGGGCATGGTCAGAATAGGGAGGTCACTGGGGATGTGCCCGGGAAGGTGTGTCTTCCTCTGTGTTCCTCTCTTTGCTCTCTGCCTCCCGGTCATCAAGAGGTAGGCAGTTTTCCCTGCAGACAGGCCCGTCCACCGTGCCATTTCTGTGTTTTAGCCTCCCAACCGTGGACTGAAACTTTGAAACTGAGTCAAAGCAAACCTCTGTTCCATTAAGTTGTAGGTGTCAAGTGCTGTGTTCAGGGACGAATAAGTGACCAGAACACCAACTGCTCAGTTCAGTTCTCTGCCTTTGCCCATCTGTAAAATAAGAGTGATAGTTGAGATGATCATAATGGCAAATGTGGTAGAAAGGTGAAGCATGACTAATAGAAGTTTTCCCAGCCCCATGGAAAGCAGAGATTTAAACTCTCCAGGCTGAATGAGGAGCTGGCGAACTATGGCACTTAGGTCAAATCCTACCCCTCATGGGTTATTTTGTTTTGTAGCTGAAGTTTTATTAGAACCCAGCCACACTCATTTACATATGTACCATTTATAACTACTTTCCTCTTAAAGTACATGCAGTGAATAATTATAACACGAATTACACGTCATGTAAAGCCTAAAGTACTTACTGGCTGGCCCTTTACAGGAGGTTTTCTAATCTAGAGATGATCATGATCAAATTCTTGTTTTGATTTGAGAATATTCAGGAACAGTGTTTTAAAAGATATGAAGTTGCTTTTAAAGAAAATGGCTATTGCACACTCCACCAGAAAATCCCCGCAGACAGCCTCACCCTCAGTACTGGGCTGCCGAAGGTGGGGGGTGTTCATCTCTCACGGGCCGCCCCACCCTATATGGCCCCTGGGCCGAGGTTAGTAAGCAGATGCAGGCTCATCTCTTCCTGATGCCGCATGGGAAGCACTCAGACAAATACAAATTGTAGGAAGGCCTACAGGTAATACATATACTTTAGTCACTTTATAAAATTGTTTAGTCATCTGGACATTTTTTGCTCTGTTTACCAGGAAATGTGAAATAGAGAATTGAGCAATTTTCTCATCAATTTGATCAATGTAGACTGGCAACCTGGATGCCTCTAGTTTAAAAAAAAAAAAAAAAAAAAGAAGTGACACCCCCCCCCAATTGCAGGAATTTATTTATTTATTTTACTAAACTACTCAGTTAATTACTCCAATTTTCCAATCTATTTTTACTATTGAAGGTTCAGAGTGTTTGATTTTTTTTCACGTGGTCGGTACAACTGAAGTCTGCTCTTAAACTGTATGGTTTTTCAGTGTAGGTTTCGTGTTTGTTTATCCATGTATATGCTTGATCTTTTTGATTTATAACTTAAACTGTTCAAATTTCACCATCATATCAATTAGGTAGTGTGATAGAAATACAATAGGAAAGGGAAGAGAGATTGGAATGAGAAACTAAGAACTGGCTAATTCGGAACAAGAGTGCCCTGTTAGTGAAAGGCAGGGGCAAAGGGCCTTTGAGGCGACAAGCATACAGTGGAAGACCATGGGTTGCTGCTGCGGGGATACTACGCAGGGCTGAGGGAAAAGAGAGGAGGGAGAGAGTAATGACTGGGCTAACAGACGGACAAGTGAAAGGGAATGCTATCAGGAGGGTCAGCAGGCTAGGAAAGTTATGCTCAAGAGCCAGTCTGAGAAAATAGAACTGGATGTGAATTCCAGCATTACCCTCATTTAAAGAAAGAATCTCAAGTGAGAGGAATATGAGGTCTCATCCAGTCCGACATTGGCAAACAAGGGAAGTTCTCTCGTTAGGTGGCCATTTCCTCCTCCAGGTGTTTGGGGACTCTCCTATCCTCAGGGGTTAATGAGCATCCTGCTAGTTAGACAAAGGATTGTCTCTATGCAGTGAGGCAGATGGGTCAGAGCAAAGACTTAGCACACAGCTCTCTGTGTTCCTTGAGCAGACATCAACAGACACAGTATTGGTCGCTGTGGGTTGAAAGTCCTTGGTGGAATCAAAGACATATGTAGAAATGGTCTCATCCACTCAGAAAGCCTGTTTCTGCTGTGGGTGATACTTGTTTTAGAGTGGGATGTTGGTTTCTGGGTTCCACATCTTCCTGTTTATATAGCTCTTTTACTTCCTGTTTCTCTGCTCATTTGTACAAATCACTTGCACATTTTGTAGAGTGGCTCTTGAATTTAAGAGTGAAGTATTTTTGAAATCTTTGTTTCTTGGTTTCTTTAAGGTTGACTCATGGATTCTAGAAAAGTGCCCCTGAGATTCTGAGGAAGGAATTTTAAGAGAAGAAAAATATTTTAAAATATTGTAACATGTACAAGTGGTTATTAGCTTTGGTGATTCAGAGATTTTAGTGAGCTCTGATATTGGAAAGAAGCCATGTCTTAAAACCATGATTTGGAAATCCTTCAGAAGGATGTTCATATCAGTTGACTAGCTGGTGAATTGTTCTGAGATACAAAGTTAGAAGTGAATAAAGATAGACATGAGAACTTGAGATGAGGAAAAACTACATAAATCCTGAGAGGTAAAGTTGAAGGGGTACCTGTAACCAAGTCAAGAACTTATGACTTATAGGAAGGAGAGTGCTAGTCTGTGTCCAGTGAGCCAGGTCCTGAAGAGTGAGATAGAAGTTATTGGAAGTTACCGGTTAGGTGTAGAAATAAAGTCTTACAGAAAGTTTTGTAAATGGCTGATATCTTTCAAAAGCTCAGACTTCTATGAATGAGCTTTCTTCCATCAGGAGAGGCTTTCAGAAATTTGAGGAGTAAATACTTGAAGAAATAGGACTTGACTATGTCTTGAAGAAAATAAGGTAAGTACAGCTCAGAAGGAATATGTGGTACCTCTAATTAGAGGATTTACCAGAACAAGGATAGATGTGTACATCTGCCATGTCCTGAACACACTTACCAAAGTGGAATGTTCAGATCAATGCAGATCATGTTCAGATCAACACGAGTTCTGAGAGTTGTACAGCAGTTTTTTCTTTTATTGTTTCTGGTGCTTTCCTTTGAGTTTAAGGTTATAAACTAATCAGCAAGTTATTCTAAACTTGCAGGGTCTACCTACATTATTTTGTCTCAAACTTCAGACCACACTGGTGGGATTATAGTTCTTTGGTGTAATGAAAAAAGTATTTTAACTCTGTTTTCTCTCCCTTATCTAAATATAAGGATTTTTTTGCAAACTTTAATATACACATAAACTACTTGAGCATTTCAAAATGTAGATTCTGATTCAGTAGGTTTGGTGTGCATTTCTCACAAGTCCCCAGGGAATGCTGACCGTGCTGGGAACCAAATTTGTAGTAGAAATGACCAACTGAAGAGAACTAGGTTACAAGAAGGGCCTGAGTTTTACCATCAGAAAGGCTTCAACTCTGCATCCAAAGCTTATGAAGTACAAGAACTGAACAAGTCATCTAAGCTCACTGAACCTTGTTTCCTTATCCAAAAAGTAAGACTAGTATAAACTACTTTCTCCGGTATTGTTCTGTGAAATAAAAGGCCAGATTTTGGTGCACAGTTCAAATTTGTAAAGCAACATACAGAATGGGTATCTTCTTTGTGATTTATCCGTGGAATAAAAATCACACTTTAGAAAACAGATGTTTGATGGATAGATGATAGAGCAGTTTCCTGGTGTTGTTACATATAAATGGACGAGGCTAAGTTAGGGGAATCAGTTCTCAGTTGATTATCTAAATATTTGCATTTTTCTTATCTGCAGCTACAATGCTTGGAAGGAAACAATTATAAGAAAACATGAAGTTTTTTGTTAAGTCTTTGGATTCAGAAGAAAGCCAGATATATAGCTGATCTGGAGAGTAAGAAACTGACAAATCTGACTTACTTACCCATTGACTCTTTATGTCCTAAAATGTCGAAATTTCAGTTTCACAAGCTTGGTTCTTTCAATGTGTGTGTGTGTGTGCGTGCGTGTGTGCGTGCGCACGCGTGTGAGAGACAGAAGGGAAGTAAATCCTAGAGAGATATGGAAGGAAGGCAGAGCCAATCTTTGCTGTCCTGAGCCTTCTTTTTGAGTTGAGCTGTGATCCAGAGCAAAAATAGGAAGAAACCACAGAGGAATAGTGTTTGATGGGCTCTCAGAGCTACATTCATTGAGACAAGTTTCTGTTTATGTAATAAATGGGCTGAAGAACACTTTTGATGGTTTCTAATAATTATGACTATATAAAGCCATACATCATAAAAGCATAGTGACTTTTAAAAAATCTTCATTTTTGATCCTGTGGTAACAAACATTTTTTCTATTCTGTTCATTGATCTTTCCTCAGCACTTGTGAGAGACTAGTGCATGGAAAATTCTCAGTACGTTTGTTTAATGATGACAAAAATGTACTCTTGGTAAATTCATGTTAATAAGGCCTGAGGAACAGTGGTTTTGTGTATGCAAAGATGAACTTTCATTTCTCTCTTACAAGTAATTGTGTATATGCTGTAGCCATCATTAATTCATTAAGATTAAAAAATAAAAATGTCCAACATACGAAATAATTGCTATTCTAAAGCATTTAAATAGGTTCTTAAAAAAAAACAACAAAAATAACTCTTATTGGCATCTGTGCCTGTGGACAATTCTATCCTTGTCTTAGTGCTTTTAATTATTGTAGTAGCTGCTATTGGCATTAGTGTAATTATTATTTTTTAAGTAGTTATTCCACTTGACAGTGACATTAACAAGACTTTGGAAACAAAGACAGTAATTGTAAATCATCAAATCTTTGTACACACAGGTTACCAATCAATTACAGGGAGCTTTTCAGTTCTTTGGGAGCTGTGCTTACTGTTCTGCTAATGCCTCTTGTACTCTGAGGCTGGGCTTCTGAAAGGCGATTGAGTTATGGGGTCAGCATAGCTGACTTGCTCTTTGGAAGTGGGGTCTGGGCAAAGAGTTAGGGCACTGCAGGTGTTCCCTGGATGGTATATCTCCCTCTCCAGCTCTGTGCTGATCTGTCCCAAAGCTCCTGGCCACCAAGGCGTTGAGCGTTCATTCCTCTGCCATGCCTGTCTTCCATTCTCTTTCTTCTTTTGCCATCCATGGACTGAAACGTGAGCCAAAGTAACCCTTTCTTCCTTTAGATTTTGGGTTTTAAGCATTTGTCTGACTGATTTTCTTTTTTATCATTAATGCTTCCCTTCTAGAGAATTTAAGTTAACAAAATAATCCTGAATTGTTAAATCTTGAGATCATCTCAGGATCAATGATTTTCAGCCATTTTTAATCACCCCTACTCCCTAGGATGACCACTTTCTAGGACCGCTGAAACCCAGTCGATTGTTTTCATTTTATTTCCAAACCTGACTAAGTGTATTTTATTCTTTTTTGTTTTTGTTGCAGTACTGGGGATTGAACTCAGGACCTTACACTTGCCAGGCAGGCATAGAACCACGGAGCTTCATCCCCAGCCCACTAAGTGTATTTTTAGCGTTCATTGCTATTCATTGAATTTCTTGGGGTCATCACCACTCTGATTATGTGCAGTACATGTAGGATTGTCAACAGCATTGCTGTCAACAAATTTTGTCTCTTCTTTGTATCACAGAACACCAATTGCCAAAAGCAAGAGTTACCCTTACGTCAGTAGCAAATGAATCAGGTCTTTAAAAAGAAAGAAAGAAAGCTAGGAGGTAAGCACTTAGGTGAGCCAGGTGACCAGCAAATCTGTGGGGTGGTTATGACTAGGTGTGGAGATAGCACGTGTGTAGGCTCACCTTTTGGCTCACATCTGGCTGATGTGTGAGATCAATATCCCGATCAGCAGACCAATCTCATTAAATCTTATGCAAGGATCCATCAGCCATTTAGGAAGTGATAATCCTAAGTACACCCATGAAGTGGTTGTCTCATCAGATAATGAGATGGTCCAGTGATGTCCCAAATAGCCAACCATTGAGTAAGATTGAGGTTACTTAGAAATATGAATGGCAGGAATTAAAATTTATTACTTTGTGATTTTAAAATGTGAGATATTTAAAAATGATAGCTGAGAAGAGAGGAAAAGGGGTATAAAAACAAAAGAAACCAGAAAACACCATCAAAACATAACATTACAAAGCAAAACATTATCCTGGAGTAATAGTCATCTAGTGATATTGTCCCTGGTCCCAGTCTTTTGGCTTCAAGAAAGTGAAGGTGAGAAATATCCTTCCTATTTAATAGTTGAAGTGAATGAGAGCAGAAAGACTCAGAATTGTGTGAGATTCACTTTGTGGCCATGGCAGATGGGCTTTATCTGGGGAGGCCCCGTGCGGAAACTGAAGGGGCCACGGAGAGGAGAACTAATTTTGAATGGAGAATGTGATCTTGATCATAGGTCCAAATACAGAAAAGGAAAGAAATTATAAGTATGAAACTAGTACGGTCTGAGACATGACATGGAGCTCTAGGCAAATAGATGCCCTTCCTGGTAATATGGAGTTGAAATGTGAGGAACAGGAAGAAAGGGGAGGAAGTAAAAGGGGTGTGTGCTGTTGTTGCACAAGATACAGATTTGCCCTCAGTTTAGAGTCCTCTTCTGTCCACTGAGGTAGATAGACCATAATTCATGGTCTTCATACTGTTCTCGGGATGTCAGGGGTGCTGAAAGCAGTCTTCCTAGGGAGTAGGTTTGTTTCTAAAATTGCTGTGAACTGATGTTCTTAAGATGATTCCTGGATGGAATTAATTAAGACCTGATTTGTATCCTATTTCTCATAGGGAAGCATTTATTTTGACAACCAAAACAACGTTTTTATTTTATGCTTCCAATTAACGAAGATGTTTATAATACTTGCTTGGTAATCTGTGTTGCTGTCATTTGATGACTTGCAATTAATTCACTTTTTCAATGTCTTGTTAACTTCATAGATGTGTTGTTTAGGAGTCCCTGAATTCATTTTGGCTCACTGAGCTACCAACTTTGTATAACCAGGTCCAGAAGAGAGTGCATATTGGACTGATGTCCTAGAAACAATTGCTAACCGTGTGTCATCCCCAGTGGGTGAGATGTTTGGTAAATTACCTTAATTTGGACAATTTTGAGCACAGTACGATCTTTAGACTTTATTTGATTAGGTAATGTAATGACTTGCTTTCTAATCTCCAGGAATGTAAAGATGGATTAATAGATCAGCACCTATGAAGAATTGTCAACATACTGTGCAGGCTCATGAGTAAAGTGAAATAAATTCTCTGAGCACTTATGTGGAAGGGGAAGTTGGTAAGGAAGAAGATAGGAAGGAGTGGAAAGGAAGAAAAGGGAAAAGAATAGAGTGATAGTAAAAGAGATAATTAATTTCTTCTTAGCCTATTTTAGGATGAAGTGGTGACCGCCTGAATTGGGAAGGTTTCAGGAAAGGAGTCTATGTGGCAGACAAAAGTAAATTATGAAATGGACACTCACGTCTACACGTTTATAACATCCCACAGTGAGGGTCACAGGTTTTCTGGATCAGGACTTGGCTTTTTAGATGAAAGTAAGGGCGTTTTATGCTGTAAAGCACCTTCTCAAAAGAGTTTGAGACAATGAGGCTAGAGTATGACCAGAGCAATCTAATTATTTTATTTCTGCTGATGTTATTTTAATAGGAAACTTTTCCCCACAGCATTTATGGGCCCAGCACACTGCCACTGCACCGCTCTGCTCACACTCCCCACAGCATTTATGTATACAGATGAATGGGTTTCATGTTGGCAGGTTTGTACTTGGGTGTAACAGTTTAATCAATTCTCCTCCCACCCCTTTCATTCCCCACTGATTTCACATGGTTTTTTCTATGGGGGGATTTGATTGTATAAAGTTTTTATCCTACTCCAGGACTTTTTTTTTTTTTTTTGAGATAGGGTCTCGTTTTGTAGTTCAGGCTGGCCCTGAGCTCACTGTGTAGCCCAGGCAAGTCTTGAACTCATCAGTCCTTCTGTCTCTGCCTTCCGAGTGCTGGGATTACAGGCATGAGCCACCACGTCTGGCCAGAACTTTTTTTTTGGCTATTTTTGTGGCAAATACAGGAACTGTGGGAGACTTTCTTTGTGTTTTGTTTTGTTTTGTTTTGTTTTGTTTTGTTTTGTTTTGTTTTGTTTTGTTTTGTTTTGTGATAGGGTCTTGCTTTGTGGGTCAGGCTGACCCTGAACTCATTACATAGCCCAGGCTGGTCTTGAACTCGTAGCAATCTTCCTGCCTCTGCCTCTTTAGTGCTGGGATTACAGGCATGAATCACCACGCCTGGTTTATGGGAGTTTTCCTTTTCCAATAGCTGATTATTTGAGGGAAATAAATAACTCAGTGATTGACAAATACAGTAACTTTACAAGTGTGTTCCAATAAACAAGTGTGTTCAGAAAGACCTACTATAAAGCTTCCTCATTCCTGAGCCATTATCACCTTGAATTTGCAGTAGCTACATCTCATTATCTTATCCAGGTTATTTTCAGGGTAGGACTATACTAATTGTATTTTGACAGAGACCAATAATTATCTCAAATAATATTGTGTTACATCTTCCACATCAAAAATAAAAAGATGCTGAAAGCAGTTTTGAGTTGTTTTTGTCTGGTAGGTAACGGAGATTTTGACCTGTTATCCCATAAATAATTAATCCCATTGCCATAAAGAAAATAAGGCTATTAGCCTTATTTTTAGAAGAATATTTTAAAAGAAGGATCAGTTGGGGCTGGAGAACATGTTCTCAGGCTTTTAAATGCAATTAGGAGATTCCCAACTAAGAAATCTAGACTGGAAATTTTCTAAGTGAAAGTTGAGCACATTATTTTGTGCACATTATCTGTACAGGAACAATATAAGATCAATACATTTTGAAGCCAAAGAATTTTCCATAATCGTATGCATTTTATAATGCATTGAGCTAAGCATTCTGAGATGCCTAAATCTTATTCTAGAATAACTTGTCAGCCTTATGTTAAGAGCATAATGTGTATGCTGTCATAATTATCGCCCGGGATAATAGCTTTAGCACCTACAGGAATAAACAGGTACAGATGCAATTTATGTTTACCTCTTTACACTGATTTTCCTCTCCTGCTTTTTTTTTTTGAGACAGGGTCTTGCTTTGTAATTCAGGCTGGCCCTGAGCTCACTATGTAACCCAGGCAAGCCTCAAACTCAGCAGTCCTCCTGCCTCTGCCTCCTGAGTCCTGGGATTACAGCCGTGAGCCACCGCACCTGGCACTGTCTCCTGCTATTTTTAACCATTATCAATAAACAAAGTTACACTTATGTGGCTTCCAATTCTTCTCATGGTTTAAGAGAGTAGTAGAATCTTTTGGGGATTTTAAGCTTGTTATATGACTGATGACCTCTTCTATAACACAGGAATTGTTTTGCTGCTGAGAGCTCTAAAATACTTAAAATTGATAGAACTTATCTGCCTGGGTGACAAGTCAGAATGTACAGAGAATTAGTTGTACACTCAAATATTCTCTTAAAAACCAGAAAAATTTTACTTTTCATTAGAGTGAAGAATTTTATAGTTGGGACTCTTCAGTAATTGTAGACCCCTCATCTCTGGTGTGTATGCATATGATTTTATGTTACGATCTATTTCACAGAGTGCCTGTCTTTCTTTTAGCATTAATGAGAGTTAGAAAGTAAGCTTTTATAACTCAATTGTGTGAATTAGAAATTTTCACTGAAAAATGTACACAATGAGACATTGATATTTGCCTCATTTTCCCACACCTCCTAGGTATTTAATTTGCCATAGGGTTATTATACATGTGCTTGGGCCTATTCTACATGTATGTTCTGTTAACTGAACTATGATACTTATTTCACTACATTGCCTCTTTTACCTGAACCTTTAGAAAATTGTATAGCTTTTTGTTGTGGTTTCCCACTAACCTTAATCTAGAATGTTGCCTTCTGATTTCCTGAATGCAATATACCCTTTATTCCCACTTTTTTTCGAAGCTTTTGTTGCCATTTTAGAGATCACCGTGTCATCCACTGATGTGAAGAATTCAGTAATGTTGATGTTTCTTTGTGCTCATATCCTACTGTAGACTAAATTCCAAGGTTCTTAAGGGTAGATTCACTGCTGTAATTCTGCATAATCCCACCTCGTCCAGTGTGTGTGGTTGTAAACCATTAAAGCAGTGAAACAAATTGAAAATTAAGTAGATAAGTAAGAAGCAAGTAAGAAGCCAAGTCTGTCATTTTCTTTTTATATCAGTTGAATATGCCTAAGCAGAAGATTGTAAACTTGCTGAGGAACAGAGCAGTGATCTACTGCATTTCCGGTTCCTGACACTGAGGGCTCTGTGTAAGAGTCCCCCACTGTCTGTTACATTGAACTAAATGCTGTGCAAAAACTGACTAACCCGTGCCTAACGTGCTGAGAAAGAAGACATGATTTATCATTCCTGAGTGAGCTGCCTTCTCAACCCTCTTTGTGTAAACTTCACTCACCCTGGCTGAGTCAGCGCAGGGATGGCTCCTGTTCTGACTGTGATAAACTTGGTCTGTTGATGACTTGACATACTGGCACCTCTGGGGAAAGTTTTGTTGTTCAAGTATAGAAGTCCCCCGTTTAATTTTACATATTTAAAAATCAGATATTTTACTTATTTAAAAATATTTTCCCTAGGGTACTTTATAAATGGAACATGTTCACTGAAAGCCATAATCATTAAAATGTTAAGTGGTGATGTGTTAGATAGCAACATTTACAAATTTACCATTCCAAATCTCAGTTTTATTTATAGAATGCTCCTTTTGCAGTCTGACAAGGGCAGTCCTCTTCCTTTGCCCAGTCAACCAGGAGGCATTTTCTCTGTATTGCATGTTTGATACACAGCCTCACTGAGTCCCTCTGGTGGCCATTTTCAGCATTTACCGTCTAAAACCCTTTGACCAAGGGATAGGATTGCCACTCTGTAAAGGAACTCTCCAGATGTGGCATTAAAACTTCTGCAGTGTAGCTGGGTGTGGTGGCTCACGCCTGTAATCCCAACACTCAGGAGGCAGAGACAGGAGGATTGCTGAGTTCGAGGCTTGCCTGGGCTACATAGTGAGCTCAGGGCCAGCCTGAACTACAAAGCGAGACCCTGTCTCAAAAAAAAAAAAAAAAAAACTTCTGCAGTGCCATTTTCATTTGCCCTGATATCAGCAGCAACACATCAACCATAAATCCACTGAGAAGAACAGTGCTGGGGTTTCTAGGTGGCCAGATGTTAATTTCCCTTGTGCATGAAATACAGATGGATGTAGATACTAAGATAAAATGTATTGGTTGTAATATTTCCTCAAAAGATTAGAGCTTCAGAAGACTAGAAAAACACATAATGCCTTAGTTATGTTAAGCAGGAATCCTGAAGTTTCTGGACCCCAAAGCACTGAAAGCCCCTTCCTGTGTACCTTAGACCCAGAGAGTACACAGCCTGGGTTTTTAACACTCAAGTCAATGTACTCTGTGTGTTCGCAAAAGGACCAATATTTATATATCAAGCCTACCGAGTTAAATTTACTTTCCCACATTACATGATAAATGGCTTTATCTTGCCTATTGTGGCCTATTAAACCATAAATCCCCAGGCAGGAGGATGAGGGAAAAAATAATATGAATGAAGAAATCCACTGAGGGACAAACCTTTACTATTTAAGATAGTTATATTGCATCCCATTTGCTAACAATAATATGTAAAATACCTTAGAAAACCCATTTACTTTTATTGTCTTTCCATTTTAATATCTCTTCACAAAAAGGAAAGTTGATATAGGAGTATCTGACCTAATATCTCCATTTCTCTATTTTATTCTCTACATAATATAGTACTCCTTGAACCAGTTTTACTTACACTCTTATTGTTAGGTGAATAGATGAATTAATGAATAAACATGAGAATGAAAGTACTTCCATATTCTAGTTGGATTGCCCTTCCTATTTATTGAGAATTTAACCTATTTCTGAGTTTTTATAGAAATTTCCCTTTTCCAAAAGGCTTTCTCTTGTCTTTTTTGGAGGTTTTTTTTTTCATTATAGAACTTTAAGGATTTTTTGGTAATTACTTTAAAATGCTTCTTACCAAGTACACTTAATGTTAATGATCAAGTATCTTGTCTAATTGAAAAGTTCTCATTGTTTGCATGGTTCTTTCATATTACACAATACAGGCACATTATACAACATACAGCATTTTAAAAATAGGGTAGTGTCAGCTTGAACATGTAATTTGTCCTTCAAGCTGGCCACTTTGGAGTTTAAAGCATTGTTGGTAATTACACTAGCACAACAGTAACAAGACAAGGAGCTTTCTGGACAACCCAGGTGTAAGAGATACCTGAGAAACATAAATGATAATTCTAGCTTCAGTGACATTGAAACATGAATGACAGGTGCCAGGGAACCTTTGTGCGGGTCTGCTGGTCAGGACACCTTAGAGTAGACTCAATTTTAGTGCAACTTTGTGAAAATGTAGTAGTTCTTAGTAGTGTTGCTGAGGTTAAATACTTAAGGACAAGAAAATAAGCATGTATAGCAAATTATTTGGTGGTTCAGGCTCTCCTCCTTGCAAGTGGGAATGAAAGTGAGATAAGGGTTTTTCTATACATATAGTCTGGAACTGATGTTTTCATGAAATAACTTTTTAAAGCTTAGCAGCATGATATATGTATCTGTTGCTATCAATAGATTATGGACTGTGTACCAGAAAAGATAGTATGAAGTCATGTGCTGTGTTGGAAGAATTCTGCTAGTCCAAATTTGCTTACTGGAGGATCTTCTGTAACCTTCTTGACCAGCAGAGCTTTGATTATGAACTCACTCTTTTCAAAAGAATATATCCTGCTTTTAAACCACCGTTAACTTAAGTGGCAGTGCCTTTAACATAAATGGAAACATATACTTGTGTTTTTTTGTACTGATATAATTCTTGTTTACCACAATGTGCAGAGCATTACAAGTCTACTGTTAGTCCTTATTTGACCTTGTGGCCTACCCAGAGTGAATCTAAATCCTCTCAAATAGTTGAAGTCTGCTATCATGGTCTCCTGAAGTCTGGGCTTTCCCCCCCTTTCTTATCAAGTCTTGGCTTTACTGAGTTTTTAAATCCTTTCTCATATGACTTACTTCCCAGACTAATTTGTATTCTGTTCTTCTTTGAAAACATCCCACTTTGAAAGTCCCTCTTAATAAAAATACTTAGTTCAGGAAAAAAGAAAAAACTTCCAGTTGAGTTCTGAGCAATGCAGAGCACTAGAAGTTATTACCAAGGCTGCAGTACAGATATTCAGTCTATCTTCAGTACGTGTGCCTGGAAAAGAAACCCGGGGAGATGAACTTGCAACCTGCACACCAACCCACCACGCCATGCACAGCTTAGAGCTGTGTCTTTGGAGAGGAAGCCCCTTTATGTGTTTATAAGCACAAAAACATCAGAAGGGTTTCCCAGCACCAGACATGTTACTAACCTCTTCTTGCAAACCATCTCTCTACATCTTTATTACACAACCTACAGTTTCCTTTGATGTTTTAATAGTCATCGTTTGGGCCATATTTTGATCTTTAACTAAAATCCCTGGGTCTTATTTGACCTCCTATTAAACCAGATTTCTCCTATTCTACCTGAAATTAATATATTTCATTAAAAAGGATAAAAACTTTCCAAAACGGCATAGAATTTTCTTCTATATTGGCAAGACGTTATTAATAAACACTCTTTGAAAATATTTTTTCAGCCATTTGTTAGTTCATTTCACTGCTAACCCTATCTCTGTCTTGAAAATTCAGCTTGAAATGGTAAAATCTTCTTTTGAGTTTATTTTGTATGTATAGTCCCTCCCTGGTGTAACCATGGTTGGCAACCCTTTCTGGGCAAACCAGTGCCAGCTGTGACAAGGACTTCTTTTGAAGTGATCACAGTTTTCTTAGTTATTTGTAGTAGAATTTAGTTGAGACTTCATTTTAAACTCAGTAATTTGTGAAGTCCTTTTTCTCTCCTCATTGCTTATTTCCTGTTTATTTTGAAAACTAGGACGCTCATTTCTCCCTGAGCACTTCTGTTTCTCTTCCTTTCCATGCTGTAGGTAGCTGCCCGGTCACTCCCTTCATCTACCTGTCTGTCCCTTTAAACTCTGTGCTGTCGTGTCACAGGAGCCAAAGTGAGAAGGAAGACTAGAGGCCCCGAGGTATGTCTGCACTTCCACACTCATTGGAGCTTTTAAGGAGGAAAGCAGGCTGAGCACTTCCTTCTAAAGGCATTGGGCGGAGAGGAAGGGATGAGCAACACGAAAGTCTCAGTGATGCACACTCTACTGTTGCTTTTGCCTTTTGGAGGGTTGCACATTTTGTTGACTCGAACATGTTTTCCTATCTGGATATGCTGAAGTCTCTTGGCTCTTCATGTGTAAAGAAGGAGCCATTCATCCTGTAAAAAAAAGCCCCAAGATTAAAAAGCACATGCTCTCACAACCTGAGAGAAGAACTTAGGTATTCACAATTGACATAGCAGTATAAGAAATATTCAGTCTATTTCCTTATGATTTTCAGCTGCATGAGAACAGCCCGGTAGTTTAATCTTTGCAAGTTACTGAAGGAATCCTCAACATTGACTAGGAAAGTAAAATGTCATTTAAGGAACAGACATAGAGCAGATTGTATCAGTGTATGCTAAACTGCTGCAGTTACAAATGGCCTCTAAAACGAAATAGCTTAAAATATAACCAATTCCCACCCAGACTCAGATGGGGGTGTCATTTCAATGGCCTCATTCTTATCATGAGACTAAGGGGCTAGAAGAGCTACTAACTGGAGTAATGATGGCTTCTGGGAGAGAAAGGAGACATACACTGGCGCCAAGAGCTTCGGTGCTGAAAGTTATGGGCAACGTCTTTTGCACATTTTAATGGCAAAAGCAAGTCACTCAACTTCGCTTGGGCAGGAAGTATAATGTCACTGTGTACTTGAAAAAGGAGAGAATTGAAATGGGGATAAACAGGCAAGTGAATCAGTTGAAAACTTTTTTCTGTTGATATAGAAGCAATGGAACTGACACATGAAAATTTCTTTAACAAGAAATATTTTTAAATGCATTTCAAATCCTCATGTTCCATAGTTAATTTTAAAAATGCTTTACCAGTTGAAAAATTCAGACGATTTAAAGGGCTAATAATCTCTCCTGAAGACCAAATTAGATTCCTAGAAAATCAAATATAAGGATTTTTTTTCACAATACTGAGAAAAATACAAAGAGATGAAATACTGAGTGCAGAAATAGTTTTAGGACATTTAATGTGCAGATAAAATATCCTGGAAGAATAAAGGGACAGAAGGAAGAGCAAAAATAATTAAAAACCAGAACAACAACAAAAATTAAAGTTTTTTTTTAAGATAAAGACATGAAATTTCTGTTTGATAAATGTAATTCAGGTCCAAGTGCATTTTCTGGAGAGAAAAATTATATATATATAATTATACAATTATATAATTATATATAGCCACACTTACATGCACATATGCATGATACATATATAAATGTGAATACACATATATATAGATATCTATCCATTATCTATCTATATATAGATATCTATATATATAGAGAGAGAGCTGTGTTTACCTATAAATTGATATGTTGGTGTGTCACACTGTACTAATGCATACCAGGGATATATGTGTGTGTGTGTGTGTGTGTGTGTGCGTGCCTCACATAGACACGGGGTGTCTATAAGCAGAAGTGTACATATATGAAACCTGCATTTTCTGGAAAATTCTACAAGAACAAAGAAATTTTAAGAACTTAAAGGGAGAAAGAATTTATTTCTTAATAAATTAGTGACTCAGACCAGCACTAGCCTGCTACCACTGAAGCTAAACAGCTAGATGTCTAGGGGCTGTTACACAAATAAAAAGCAGCCAGGAATCCTATCTGAGATTTCAACCCCCAACCAGAGAAGAAGGCAGAGATACTGTAATGTGTTAAGTGTCACAGTATGAGGCAATCACGTACTGTACCCATGGAGATATTTGTTAAACTACCACAGCCATATAAAAATGGAATCAGAATAGACATTTCAAGATAGTGGAGACAGTTCAATTTCCAGTGATGAGCAGCAAATTTCACAATATATATTAAATATTTACTTATCCTGATAGCTGTAATATTGAAAGTTGAGTGCTACTTTCCAGCCCAGTTTGTAGATGAGAAAAAGGAGAATTAGAGAAGCTTACATTTGGAGGAGTAGAGCTCAGGAGAAAAATACACTAGGAAGAAACATTTATAACACACAACAAATCAAAAGTATCAAACTGTGATCAGACTAAATGATAACAAAATAAATTTTTAAAAAATGAAAAGATACTTTTCCACATTTGTGTTCTATAGCACAAATTAAAGCAATAACAGCACAGAGTTTCCTACACTATATATTTGCTAAAATTTGAAAAGCATAAAACTTTAATCATATGACTGATGAGAAATCAGATATATGAATTCTTCACATGCTTATATTAGCATAATATGTTGTTTTGTGTTGTGGAAAAAACATCCTGGTGGTACTGATAAAAATGTTTAAAAAGGACAAACCCAGAACCAGGAAAACACAATTCTAGAGTCATTATAGCATATCACATTAAGAAATTGGTATAATGGTAAATGTTTAATTACTGCCTTTTTAGAGAGGGGTGACAAGAAATTGGAGAGGGAGAGAGGCAGGAGGAAGGAAAGAAGAAAGAAAATGTCTTGTAGTGCTTGCTGTATTGCACACTGTAAGAAACACCTGCCCCAGGGACCAGAGGGTTAGCTCAGTGGTTTCGGCGCCTGCCTCGCAAGCACAAGGTCCTGAGTTCGACCCTGGAAACTACATACAATGCTGGGCGTGGAGACTCATGCCCACCAACATACCACAGTGCCGGGCGTGGTAGCTCACGCCTGTAATCCCAGCACTCAGGAGGCAGAGACAGGAGGATTGCTGAGTTCGAGGCTTGCCTGAGCTACATAGTAAGCTCAAGGCCAGCCTGAACTACAAAGCGAGACCCTGTCTGGAAAAAAAAAAAAAAAAAGCACCTGCCCCAGGAAATTTCAGGTTATAAAAGTACCACCACTATGTGCAGATTTGGGAAGCAGGCGGGTGGAGTTGGTTGTACCAAGGCTTTTACAGCAGGCTTCAGCCTACCTTGCATTACAGCCTACCCAAGGGCTTCCACTGCAACATTACTGGGATCCCTTAGCTTTGTTTTCTGCATTCTTTCTGTATTATTAGAGTTATTAAAAGAACATATATTATTTATACAGTTTTCTAAATTCATAAAAATTTCAGAGGGTGAAATTCACCATGTGCTCATCATACAGTCTTTTAGTGTTTTAGAAGCTGATTTCTTTGGTTCTGGAATCTCAAACTTAATCCATCAAGTTCTTTTACTTCCTCATCATCCCTTCGACATTGTAAAGAAATCTGACAGCTCCATTAATAAAATGAATCTTCAGCGTTTCAAGGTTGGAAAGGAGTGATAGATAACTTCTTTGGTAACCTTGGAGGATCTGTGTGTGATTATTTTAAAGGGGCTGTCAGGTTTCCTTTTGAATTTAATTTCACAGGAATTCGAGTTCTGTGAGGGCAAAGGTCATGTTTGCCTTTTGCACCCAAGTTTTTCCAGAGGCTAATGTAATTCTTGGCACTTAGAAGTTATTTATTTAACAAATCATTGAAGTAGTTGTGTAATGAGTAAATATTTTCTTGGCTACATTTGGTCTTTTTTCATGTGCAAACCACTTCGATAGATAAAATTACAGTGGAAGAGTTTGGTGTGTTTTCTGTTGTCAGCATTACCTGTTCTACACAGGTATCTTGGTTTATTTTTTTCTTTCTGGATTGAACTTTCAATAAAAGAACTGTAGAAGAAAACAAAACATATTTCTTCGTACTTTTCTTAAAAATCTGATTGTATGCTTTAGAGACTTCCTCATACTGTGTGTATACTTTTTTTTTTTTTTTTTTGCTTTTAAGACAGGGTCTCGCTTTGTAGTTCAGGCTGGCCCTGAGCTCACTATGGTGCCCAGGCAAGCGGCCGCGAACTCAGCAATCCTCCTGTCTCTGCCTCCCGAGTGCTAGGATTACAGGCGTGAGCCACCACATCCGGCATTGTGGTATGCGGTGTTGATTGTTGGTGGGCGTGTCTCCACGCCCAGCATTATATGTGATTACCGGGGATGGAACTCGGGACCTTGCTCTTGGGAGGCAGGTGCTGGAACCACTGAGCTAACCCTCCGGCCCACTGTGTGTATACTTTTATGTATTTTTCAGAATTTGACCACAGGTTTTGAAAATAAAAGCTGTCAGAGAGCTGCCTGTGTGAACACTTATATGTATTACATGTTGAAAATCTATTCACATTATGTTCTTTGGTATATTTGTGATACTATTATTAGAATTTCTCTCTTTAAAAATCTCTTGCTATGTTTGTCTATCTTCCTGTTTAATTTCTTGAGCCAAGATGTCAGGGATCTACTGTTTTAGTCTGAGATGACCAGAGACCTTATGATATCTCAGCATCCTGAGCTTACTGAACATGGTGTCACTAGATATTGGACTGTTTTCCTCACTCTTACACTTGGTGTGTTTGCTTATTTTTGAGGCAGGATCTTCCTATGTAGCCCAGGCCAGCTCTGAACTCAGCAAGTTGCCCAGGCTGACTTCCAGCTTTCAGTCTCCCTGCCTCAGCCGGCAGAGTCCTGGATTCTAGGCATGCACCATCATGTTTGGCTTGTAGCATCTTTGTTCTTTACCTTGGGTCATCATATGTAAGACAGACATTTCACTGCCCTTCAGTTTAATGTTTTAAGTAGAGTTTGCTGAGTGCTCACAATATGTATGAGTGTATACCTCCCACTATAAGCTCCTAGGACAAAATAAAATTGAATATCTCATGGAGTAGCTCCTTGGGTACTCGCACATTGTGTCAGGTGCCTATGCATATACATTTACATGTTTTCTACAGGAAGAAAATCTGAAATGGACTGATATTTGAGTAATTCCAAATTCCTTTAAGACAGTATAATATTTCTAAATGGTGTGTGGATTGAGCTAATCAGGGCAGTAGCTGTGAAGAGTTGTAGAGTAAACCTTAGTGCGATGCACAGAGAGACTCTTTAATATTATTGTAGAATTATGTACTTTCCAATTTAGAAATTAATCATCAGAGATTTCACAAAATTTGTCATATCTCTAAGTTGCCTGATTCTCTTTTCCCTCTCAGGAAGGGACATGAAGAAAAGAATTGAGACTTTGGAAAGGGAAAGAGAAAATATTCTGTCTGAGTGTGCAGACAGGAGAATTGCATTTTTCTGTTACTGTAAATGACTATGGAAGGTAAAACCTTACATGTGAAGAAGGGATCACATGGAATTCAAACATTCATAACAGTTAACGGCTAGCTGGGACAAAGAATCCCTCTCAGCACACACACACACACATAGAGGTACACACACATACACGAAGAAACTTAGGAGGGTATCAGGCCTACTGAAGTTAGTGCTCCTGGCAATGCTTAGACTGAGTAGTGATGAATAACCATGATGGAATACAATATAAATGGCACCTAGTTGTACCCAGGTACAGTAGTACCTTGGTTCATGGATGTTTTTGTTTGCAAGCGTTTGGCAAAATTTTGTTTTTGTTTGCAATGACTGCATTGGATGACAAATATAACATTGGCCATCTTTGGCATCCAAACACCAATGTGGGCATCTATTCCAAAAATCATAGAGCAAATTAAGATTGTAAGCTGAATTGCTTCTTGGCCTTTTGGCTAAGATCAAGTGAAGATTGTAAGCTGAAGTACCAGTGTAGTTGATTTTCTTTTGATTTTTCTCTATATATTATTTGACTAAATGTAAAGCAAGTTGATTTAATAAACAGTTCTGTTTTATGAAAAACACATTCCTAAGTGGACTCATGATATTTATAAAAATTTTAGCTTCTAAAGGCTTTGTTGAACCACCATTGCTCAGTTTGCAACTAAGTATCTAAACTGTAAGTATAGTATTTAAGAAGAAATAGCTTCATTCTGTAAAGCCCTGCCTATAAAATGACAGTAAAATTCATTGTAATTGGCTTTTATACTCTGATTAAGAATGTATAAAGCTGCCACATAATCTTTATCCTGAAATCTGTGGCCTAAACAGTCCACTGTCTGAGCTTAGGGGAGAGAACATTACTTTCCATGCTATATGGAACTACTCATGAAATCACTGTGTGTTTCACATGGAAAAATGAACACACTCCTTGCCCCTTGCTGCCGTCCCAGAATAAAGTGATGAAGAATGAAGTCTTGAAGCTCTACAGACCATGTATAAATAATCATTTTAATTGAACACTCTCTTTGGGCAGATGAATAGCTCCTCTTATTTGACAGGTTTCTTTCCATCTCCATTACCTATGATGGAAATGCATAAATCCCACTCTAACCAGCTCATATGTTAATATCTTCAATAGGATCCTTGATAGATCTGCCAACTTAGATGGATGTGATTTCCAACCAGCTTCATATTCTAGTTGTATAACAAACTAGACGGGCAAGGAAAATCCAATTTGGGCCTTTTGTTTTGCCAGGCATAGTAATGAATTCATTTCTACTTTCTCCCATGAAAGCACTAAGAAGAATTTTAAGAGCTTGGACTGTTTTTAAACAGTGACCAGATAGACATTTGGGCCATAAGTCAGTTTTGTGAGTTATTAATAGAACACCTACTAAGTGCAGGCTATCCTCCTCCTAGGTATTTGGTAGGGAAAGTATTTCTAAATGCTGTGTCCTGCTTCCCTGCCTGGTGGCTTGGGATAGCTTTGTCTACCTTAATAGAGTAATATTTCTCTTCTGCAGACTTCAAGCATAATACCCATGATTATGAGGCATATTGGTTCAGAACTGTCACTGGAAAGAGAACAAAATTCTAATTTTATACAATGAATCAGAATGCAGGGCGTTTCAGGAAATAGCTTTTAAAAAGGAAAATTAGTTAATCTTTAGTTTTACTAAATAATATAAAGTATTCCTTAGATTTTATATAACAAAAAAAATCTATACAGCTTTTCTTCCCTCACTGTATCAATTAATTAAAACAATAACATATCAACTCCATGAGTCATTAATGCCAAGAGAAATGACACTACCCTATTTGTTAATTCTGAATAAATTGAGGAGACCAAAACAGAGTAAGAACGCTTCATGAGTCAAGAGTCTAATAGAAACTAGAACTTCATGGAAAATTTTCTAATTGAGTGAAAAGACCTATGTCTTGATTTTCATTTGGTATACCCCAGCAGAGCCTTGAATAAACTGTCTTTTTCTCTGCAACTCTGTGCCAATGCTTATATAATTTTTGGCTTACATTTTTGTTTCTTGGTTACAAATAGTAACAACAAAGACTTCTTGAGCACTTACTCTCTGTCAGGCAATGTCCTAAACACTTGGCTTTTATTATCCCATTTAATTCAAACAACAGTTCATTTCAGGTAAGGTCATTATCCCAGATTTTCAGCAAGAGTGTGGAGACAGCAAGTAAACTGGGATGCAATATGGTGGGGACTACACAGAGTACTTTCCCCGTGTCTTAGTCTATTTTGATGTGATCCTTATAACTGTCTCATGGTTGGCCTCCAGTTTAGATAGGATGAGGCAGAGACCCCAAGAAGCCAGTCAACCTCTCCCCACTTTCTCTAAAAACATTCAGCAGACCCAGAACAAATGCACAGTTTTCCCAACTCTCAGACTGATGTACTTCTTTTGTATCCTTCTTACATAAAAACCACCGAAACCTGATGCTTTCCACATCTATAATTTTATCTGGAGAAGAAAGCATAGGAACTTGGCAATTTATAAGCTGAATGTAGCCTATAGATGTATCTTATTTCCTTGCACAGTAATTCACAAATTTTGTAGTTGCCAACAGTTTAGTGTCAGTAAGCCACCCATAAATAATCTGGTTTGGTTTTGGTTGTTTGTGTGTGTGTGTTTTGGCTTCTCTTGAAAAATAGAAAGATCTAGAATACCTGGACCTTTCTATCCTCATGGCAAGTAACCACTGGAATAACAGGTTCCCAGGGTTCTATGTGGCACCCACACAGCCCTCCTCCACTGTCTGGGTTATGTCTGGGGCTTTTGTGTTCAGATGATTTCTTGATTAAATTAAAGATCTATACTTCTCAAAAGTCAAGGAATTAGAAGGCCTTCAGCCTAGCAAAGGAAGTGGTTTGTGCTCTTTGGCTTCTTCCTCATGACATCTAAGGGAATGAAAGTCAGAGTGATCTGGCTTCTCTCTCACTGGGCTTTTACAGACAGCATTTGCCCATCACAGATGTCATTTCATACTCAGGAAGGTGAGCTGAGTCATAATTTGCCCTGTCATATTTGGGTTTGATGCTGGCATCTCGTGTGTTTGCCCTGGTTGAGTAATCTGTTTGCGTCAGGGTAGGCCACACACAGGCAATACAAAGTCTGTTTATATTCATTTTATGCCCGGGAAATTGGTTGCTCTGGCTCATGGCTTTGGAATGATTGATAGATTGGAAATGTACTGGTATAGACTTGGGAAAAAGCATCACTTGAGCCCATTTTAGTAGCTGACCTCTGTAACCTTGTTAGAGCTGCAGCCCAGGAGACCTTCTGATTGATCCTCCAGTGATGACAGCAATGGCATGAGAGTCTTGTCGGAAGGTCATCAAGACACTTAATCCTGTCTTTTCCCAGAATCAATGAAAACTTGGAATGGTCTATAATGAACTAGATCTGTACATGTTCTGTATCACAGACACAGGCCAGGAATGAACAGGGCTTCTTGTTATTTCTTGAGTGCTCCCGGGAGCACCACCAGCTTTGCTCCTAGCGTTCCACAGCTACAAGAAACTGACAGTCCCTGCATCCTCCATTTCCTGTGAACATCAGTATACAGAGGACCAAGAGGGATGGGATCAGGGTTAAGGTATCTACAACTCACATGGCTGTTCTGTAACTTGCCCTGTGCACCAAACACAGAGGCTTCCAAGAGCTTCATTCCCTATTGTGATGATCTGGCCAAATCTTACGCTATTGGCATCAATAAGCTATATGTTGAAAAATTACACATTAAATTATTTTTTCCAAATTTAGAACCATGTTCAGAGTTTTCATTGGAACTAGAAGAAGAGAGTAATTTTAGAAGTCATTTAGGTAAAATTTTCTTACAAACTTTCCTTTCTCTCCTCCCTTTACTAGTTGCAGGCCAAAGTGGGAGAGGGATAAATTTAAAAAATAAAAATTAGAAGAACTCCAAATAACCATTGGTACCACTTTGATCAAGAACCCTTGTCTGGAACTTATCTCTGGAAGCCTAGGGGTGCATAATGTCAGTGCGGTGATATTACAAAATATCTCCTACTCCAGTGAGCATCAGATTTATTATTCAGAAAATAAAACTGCCTTCACCTAGTGCCTATCACCCTCATAGGCATTAAGAAGCTTACAAGAGGAGGATGCATGATGAATTGACTTTACTTTCAGGGAGTTTATACTGTAGTTGCCAAAGTCGAGGATACATGCAAAAATTTTTATAGAGGAGCATTAGGTTTTTTTTGAAGCACCACTAGCATTGTAAGAACACTCAACACAAGATGCACTCCTTTATTCATTTTGTATTGATACCTCGAAATTTTCAAGGACAAAATAAGTCTTGGAAGAGAAGAAAGAGAACTGCTATAAAATTAAAAAAGAGAAAGAATAGCCTGCATTTTAAGTAGAGATGAGGCATTTAAAATTGACCTCAAATAAGGAACTTTTTAATATTCAGTAATTCAGACATTAATGAGACAAGGGGATATCATTAATATTATAACTTGTTACGAGTCAAACAGCCCATGATAGATTAAGTGCAAACTTGAGCACAGTTTGAGATAATGTGGAATATTTGCAGCATGACTATTAAAACGCTAAAGTCTTCCTATGGATGGGGGAAATTTTTGGCAAGATGTCTCTCCATGCTGTAGGACAATCATGCATGCACAGAACCCAGAGAATGAGTAACCTAGTGGGATGTGTTTCCTTTTCCCCCTTTACCACAGTTCTACTTGAACATACATGAATTTGTGAACACAAATCACATTTCACTGTTAATAAATTTCTTACATGCATGTGAGAAAATTTGTCATAAATTTCTTGCTAAATAAGTGTGCAGAACCCTTTTGAATTGGGCATATCACATTGTACTTGACTCGGAAACTTGGTTGGATTTATATAATGGTCAAATGAAGCTTTTTGGAGAGTAGGTGGAAGAGAAAGAAGATGAAGAAAGTATGTTACAGGTGCCTTCAGATTTGGTGCTTAGAGTTAGATCATTTGTGGTCATTTTAATTATCTTCTATCCCTTTCTTAATTCTGTTATTTTTTGCCTGGGTAGTGTGACAGCTGTTTGTAATTCTGTTTGCGATTCATTTTGGATGAGCTACATACTGCTTTGTCTGCTTGTCATTGTTATGGCCTCCTCAAGTTTCCAAATGATGGGGGAAAATAGTCTGGCTCTGTAAAGGACTGGACTTTCTATTCAAATTAGAATTATATTTAGAAAGCTTCTGTAGAATCCAAAGTTTCCTCAATCAGCAGGATTCATATAGAGCCATATGTTGATGTCTTTCCTCAACAAAGCCTTAGAAATGTTCTTTTAGAATCCCACGGCTTGTGATGGCCGCACACGGTCTGTAGGCTTTTCCAGGGCTCCAGGAACCTTGCAGGACAAGGTGTCTGCAGGTTGCTGAGTGTGTTGTGTCTTTTGCTGCCAGAGAGGCACTAGATTGAACCAGGAAGGGCTGAAACAATATTACTTTGAACTGTGTTAGCAGCCGAGCTAAGGATGCAGCATAATCTGTTTAATCAATATCTTATCTGGATTGTCAGTTGTAAAAGGCTTAGAAATAATGCAACAAAATACTCAGCTCTGAGTGTCATTTCACCTTTGTTTGATTCAGAATGTCCTTTAGAATCTTTGATCCTCGGGGAGCTACTTAATAAAGATTCTAGGTCTAGAATGTCTGATAAGCCAGGCTTTCTTTCTAGTTAGGAAAAGAAACAGGCAAGCAGAAAGGCCATAAAGTAAGTTCGCTTGGTCTGGGAGACATATGAGAGCCCTGAGCAAAGATAAGAGTGTTTGCAGTCAGTGGTACTAATATCCATCATTCTCTGACACTACTAAATGTCCCTTAAATCTTTTACTTGTAGAATATAAGATGAAATAATATGGGACCTTTGCTGTACCTGTTTTGGGCTTTCACTATTAGTGCCACTTCTGTGATGCACTGTGATGGGGCTTGATAAATTAGATGACTTGTAATTTGTAGCCGAGGTCTACAATTGTCAGAAAGGCTCTCATAGAGATTGTCCTTTCACTGACCTGTGTGGCTTATAAAGCGTAGTTTACTGCAGATTGGACTGTCACTCTGAAATAGGCTATGAGAACACATTTGATTACATAATATTGCATGTTATGTGACCTACAGGGCTTAGCACATGCCACATGACTCTCGTATCCTGACTCAGTGCCCTCACTTGGTGCCAGCTTCCATTCTGGGCTTCCGTGCTCCTCCTTCAAAGGGTTGGAAAACAGCATCACAATTTCTTCCCAGGAAGAGCTTTCTTCCCTAGACAGGACTATGGAATGAAAAGACCTGACCTCTATGGCCTCCTGTCTATCAGCAGTGAGTAAATGAATATTCAGATCTCTAGAGCTTCATACTGGGCTTGTGGAAGATTACAGAACAGGGAGTGATGCCCCTCTGAATTTGGGGTGTCTTATCAACTTGTAGGAGAGACACCACTGGTCTACAGAAAAATATTTGAAAACTCAAATATTGACTGGTCAAATATACTTATTTTTAAACTAATTAATATAGCCTGGAAATAACACATATTTATAAGTACATAGATCTACATGCACATAAAATATTTTTGAAATGACTGAAGTGAAGAAAGGTAGAAAATAATAGTTTTCTACTGTCTTAGTTTTAGTTTTCCATAAGTGACCCTGAACAAGAATTTGAGAGAAAGTAGTTTATTTGAGAAGTGTAAGAAACACCATTAAGGGGAGAGGAAAAGGAAGATTGGAAAAAAGGGCAGTCACCAAGGGGATGCTACTTACCCAGCCAGGATGGACAGCTACAATTTGAAACTCTGGGAAAATTCCAGAAAACAGTTTAAAATATTTGTCTCACTATTACACTGTGGGCACATTTCAGTTCCCAGTTAAAGACTCCTCTCTGGACAAGTTGATACTCCGGTATTGCTGAACTGCCATGCCTAATCGTGGTGTCTAGAGTATACTCTCATTCAAAGAGGCGGTTGGGACTTGGTAAGGATTTGAGCAAGGGACTGTCTACTAGAAATGTCTCAGCTGCAAATCACATTTGAGAATAAAAGAGAGGATTAAAAAAAATCACTATCTGTGGCACAAAGTCCTATAGCAAGAGTTATTTTAGAAGAATGAGGTCTGGATGGGATCAGAGATGTCTGGATCTATGTGTAGTTCTTTCAGCCCATGGAGGTTGAAAAGAAAGGCAGTGATCAATAAGGCCTGGAGGTTGGTCTATATCTTCTACTGTTTAAAAATGATAAGACCAACAGTGTTGGGGGAACAAAGTGAGAGTAATCAGGATCAGAATCTCTAAAGAGGATCTGATACAATATAATCTCTTCTTGCATTGTATTGTATGCATGTGTCCTCTCTAGAGAGCTGGCAGCTGGGAAAGCTAAAGCTGTCAAAGGCTGACATATTGCAGCAGGCTCTTGTTCATCTGATACAGGTTAGTTGCTGATATTTTGCTCCAGAAGGTCTGTGCCTTAGGCTTTGGTGAATGCTGCCCACTTGTGCATGCACAAAGAATTGTGTGCATCAATCTTTAGTGGAAACTCTAAGGGCGAGGTCCCTGAGAAGGTAGCTTGGGAGTTGATGACTCTTAACATATCAAATTATATGATCTATGTGCTCTGTTCTTTTTTTTTTTTCCTATCCTGTATTTAGGTGCAGACAGAGAAGATCTAAAATGGAAATGTCAGGATATCTTGATAATTTTTATCTGAGATAAACTGTAGGTCATGACTATGATGCTTGCTTATACCTTTATGTACTGCATAGTTGTATATGAAAAGATAGGGAAAAGGTGTATCAGGCTTGGTCCAATCGGAGACAAAATGCTGCACCAATTAACAGAAGGATTTAATATAAAGAATTGTTAACAATGCATGAGGAAATCCAAGGCATAAAAATGGATACTGTGTGTCACAGAGGGATTAAACTGCAGAAAGCAGCTACATGTCCTACTACAGTTGGGAAAGGGAAGTGCAAAGGAAAAAGTTTAAATAATAGGTATAATCAAAATCTAAGCATTGGAACTGCTCAGAAGAGTGAAACGGGGGGAAAGGTGAGCAAGGTAGCAATAGAAGGATAAAAATAATTAAATTATGTTATGTACTTATATGAATTTGCCAAAATGAAATCCATTACTCTGTATAATAAATGTACACTAATTTACAAAAAAAAGATGTGCTAAAATGTTTTTCCATACTGTCTTTGCACAACACATAATTTAAAAGCTGAAGGCTAAGCCCTGCAGAGGTGGGTTACAGGCTTCTTTGGCTAGCTAGTTATCCTGCTGTTGTACAGGTGTGTTGAAGTCGATAGTGAGCATCTGGAGAAACTGCTAAGTGGGCTCCACTGCTCTTACTGGAACCAATTGCTGCTGCTGGAGGAAAGGAATAGTTCAGGATGGTGTTGACAGGAAGCAGATCAGGAGCCAGCGCCTACCCCTCACATCCAGTCACGCTCTGGCACCTCCTGCCTAGAGAGCCAACCTAGGCAGCGGAGGGCCAGGAGCGAGGTGATGTGCAGGGCCGCAGCCCCAACATCAAAAAGTGGGGTGGGTCTGGAGCTCGGGCAATTATGTTAAAAAACAACAGCATGGAGCTGGGCGTGGTGGCTCACGCCTGTAATCCCAGCACTCGGGAGGCAGAGACAGGAGGATTGCTGAGTTCAAGGCTTGCCTGGACTACATAGTGAGCTCAGAGCCAGCCTGAACTACAAAGTGAGACCCTGTCTCAAAAAAAAAGAAAAAAGAAAAAACAGCACGGAGCACGTGTGTGTGTATAGGGGAAAAGAGGGGAAGTGAGAAGGGAGAAGAATGTGTGTGTGAGAGAGTACTACTGAGAACAGAGATAGATAGATATCTCCACATATATCCAAGAGCGGAAGGAAGAAGAATCACAGCTCGGTTACAAAAGCAGCTGCAGCAATGGCCTGTACACAGCATTGGCTTCTGCAGGAATAACACTAGGACCCTTATTTGGCTCGGGGAAAAGCGTGCTAGGTTCCTAAAATCAGGGCATTAAAGTCATATATAAACACGGAACTGTTTGTCTTTCCTCTCATGCCCACTCTGTGCCGTGTGTATGCAGAGTAAAAGCAGGTGGAAAAGCTTTTCTAGCTATTTATAGTATTAGTTTCTCATCCTCTCTTCTGCTGTATGGAAAGGATTCACCTGAAGTATGTGTCTGTGCGATACAGGTTCGCTCTAAATGTACCGGGCATGTACCAAGCACTTTGCCTCATACACTGCATTACTTAATGATTGCTTTGACTCTGGAAATATTCCTGTGCCCCTTCACAACAGAAAGAGATCAGATGCTCAGGAAGGTTAACTAAAGTGATTTGCACACAGCCAATGAGAAGAAGGACTGAATTTCCAGCTCAAGTGTGTCTTGCTTTAGAGCCTGTGCTCCTGTGCATTCCTATGAATGCTGTCTCCCATGAATCCTACTGTCTCCACTGTCCAAGCTCAGGCCTCTGTGCAATGTTCTCTCTGATAAGCTTGCACCATCCAAGATAGATGCCATTAAACACATGTGATTATTTAAGTTTAAATTAATAACAAGTAAGTCAAACTCCAAATTCAGTTCCTTGGGAAGAACAGCTTCATTTTGAGAGGGGTCCACAACTAGAGATGATTCATGGCCTCCGTGTGAGGTACCATGGGACATTTCCATCACCATGGAAGGTTCTGGAATACCTCCGCAGCCAAGAAGAGCTTGGCTCAGGGACCTGGTTTCTGAACCTAGCTCTACAGCATCTGAGGTTTGCATCCACGCAGGTTACTTAGTGGCTTTGTGCTTCAGTTGCTGCATTTATAGATGGGGGAGTGGAAGTAGCTCTTCATGAAATAGACATGGAACTGGGGTGTGTTTTCAGTTCTTAACCTGAACAAACGCACACGGTGCTAATTTGTCTTTGGAACACTCTGAAGAGGTAACGAATCCTCATTAATGCAGAAAATCATGTTATTCAGCCCATATTTTTATAATACATCCTATATGCTTGATTCTTGTCTAAGCACTTAACATACATGTGACATTATCAAAATCCTCATCCTCCTGCTTCAGAGTCCTTCCTGGCTTCCCCATAACAGAGATGCAGAATATTAACATTAGAGGCGCTTTCTCCCCTGAGATGACACGTGTTTACAACTCACAGTTCACATATTTAAAGTATAAATAAACAATCTGGATAAGTGGCCTGAGGGGTTAAGAAGAGGAAGGTGTTACTCCCACCGGCAGCATCATGAGACACTTTGTTGAGGACACAACACATGAAATGGGGCTTAAAGGTGAGTAGGCGATGGGTCTGTGAGGCGGGGCCGAAGACACCAGGCAGTAGAGCCAGCAGGAAGAAAGGCTTTTGCAGGATTAGGGCACCACACGTTCTCAGGGGAGACCCAGGAGGGAGAGAGCTGTTCGTACACGGAGCGTTGGTTTCTCACCAACGGTGTTTAAGCTTGCCAGTGCATAGTTGTACCTCAAAGAGCGATGGGTTCTTAGTTTTATTAGAGCCTTTAATATTCTACCTATAGGGCTTCTGTTTTAGTGTGTGTATCCACGACAGAGCAGACCGTGAGGGTTTGATGTGCCGCTGTTAACTGGGTTTGTTTGCATAAGCGTCTTTGAATGTCCTTTCCATGTTTTTCTGGGTAGTGCTTCAAGTTCTGTGAATCTCAAGCTGTCTTCTTTCCTGTGTGTCCTCTACCCTCATTCTGAGGAGAAGGCTTCTGTGAAGCACTCAGGGCAGCGCTGGGCTTTCCGTGAACTGGGGGAAAGAGAATGCCCGGCCGAGCCAGTGCCCCTCACTGTCCGAGTCTGCAGTTCTTTGGTCTCAGGCAGAGAGCCTGGCAGGGCTGGAAACTTCCTAGGAGCTAAAAGATGTCTTAGAGTCCACAGGCGATGCTAGATTGAACCAAAAGGATATGGACCATGGGACTGAAAGAATCGGCTTAGAGCTCTTGTCGCTTGGTGGAGAGCAGAGCATGGGCTCACCTGGCACTGAAATCGCTAATGAGAAGACCGTGCGGTGGATGTCTGCCCTGCCCCAGTCCTCTGGCTCTCACTGACTACCAGCAGGCAAAGGCACAGGAAGACCTCCTTTGAATTTTCACCTGCGTTTTCCTCTCTGTTATGTAGTATTTCAGTGACAGGATCCGCTCAGGAGAGTTGGGGCGAGGCTGGCTGAGGTTCTCAAGGAGCTGAGCTCTGAGTTCAGGGACCCACATGGCAGTGGAATGATGCCTCCTGACCTTTCAGACCTGTGGGACCTCGGGGAGGTCTTAGAAATCATCTCAAGCCGCCAGTCCCGGACACGACTGCCTAGGGAAACCCCGGGGAAAGGTGGCAGGTAGAGTACCCTTTCTGAGTTTTCCTCTCTTATCCTCCCTTTGCTTTTCTGCATGTCTGTGTTGCTCTGCAGTGTCTTCTCCTTGAGCTTCTGTAGACGGTGACGCCAGGTCATTCACTTTATGTTCTTGTCCACAGAGGTAGTGTGGACTGCGAGGTGACGGATGCCGCAGAGAGCTCCCTGCGTGACCTCCGAGCTTCCCGCCACTGGCTGTTCCAGGGCTCACGCTTCCTTCCAGAGAGGCAGCAAGAAGGAAGCTTCCGGAGGTGAGGACCCATCCGCTCTTCCCTCTGCCCTGACTCCATTGTGTGTTAGTTACCAGACTGTTGCAGCCCATGCTTGATGGGCTTCTCCTTTGTGCGCTTTTACAGGGCTCCTTCCTTGGCCCGAGAGAGGATGGTTCTGGGGAGCTCCTGAAAGCCACGAGGAAGGTGGTGCAGTTGCACGGCGGGGCAGACACAGCTGCTGGAGCAAGAAACAGCCAGAGTGGAACTCAAGCCCCTCGTCTTTCACACTGAAATTCCCAACACCACAGTTCTGAACTAGACTGATTTTCCTTTGTTGTCACCTGCGTAACACACAGTTTCTGTGACTTTAACTGATTGGCTTTGTTTTTTCCAGTCTTTTTCTTCTCCTGGGCCTGGGAATTATCAAAAGGAATTTCTTTAAATAGTATAATTCTGTAATGAAATCCGCCTTGTTTCCTTTCTAGGGAATTTCTGAATTGCTCTTCTATGTTAACAAGTAAACGGGGCTGTGTAGTTTGGTTTATATCTTACCCATTTTTAGTTTAAAAAATATATTTCATTTTTTTCAAAATTTGGATTCAGGTAATGACCTGAGTCACATTTGCTTAGCTGCTGAAAAGATCTCAGTGTGGTAGTGGTTGGAGATGAAATACAATCAAACATACATTATACCTGGGGCTCTTACACACTATTTGATAGAAATGTTATACTACAAAGAAACATAAACTTTACAGGTTGAAATTGAATTCTTCTGTGGTCCTGAAGCTAGTGTGGCAAACAACTATGAATATCATAAGTACTCTTAAATACCCCGAGTGTGTGCTAACCAACATTAGAACATTGGAAAGTTTCAAAAAGAATTATTGTGTAAAACAATCAGGAATTGGTGAGCAATGCTCAGGTGTCTATAGCTTTGTCTACTGGGGGGGAGGGGAAGAGCAGGGCTCTTGCTGTGATTGGCTTTACAGAAGCTGTAGTACTGCTGGCTGTCCTGTATCTGTGCCTGTCTTCCAATAAAATGTTTTCAGTTGACTCAGCAGCATTGTTTCTGTCAGTTTCCTACAAAACTGTGCCCTTCGTGGTTCTGAAGGAAGTCCAGTACAGACCTACAAGCTACAAGTGGTTCACCTGTCAAAGATCTCAGCTGGGTCCAGAGTCACTGCTTTTCTACAAGTTACGTTAGAGCTGTATGTCTTCTACACACAGAGTTGTGTGAACACCTTGTCTACTCTTCATATCTTTAGTCAGGGCAAAATCTCAAATGATGGTATTCTTATCTACTTGTGGAGTTCCTGTTTTTTTTTTGTATTTTTTTGTTTTTGTTTTTTTTTTGAGACAGGTCTCGCTTTGTAGTTCAGGCTTGCCCTGAGCTCACTTGTAGCCCAGGCAATCGAACTCAGCAATCTGCCTGCCTCTTCCTTCTGAGTGCTGGGATTACAGGCGTGAGCCACCACACCCGGCACCCTGTTTATTCTTTTAAAAATTTTTTTTATTTTGAAATAGGTACATAGGTACATTTATATGCATATCATGATTGCATTCAACATTGAGAATTTGTACCAGTACATGACACTACTTGATTCTCATTTTTCCCATTTCCCTACCCACCCTACAAGCCCCAATCCCCTACATATATGAGTTTGTTTCCCCTTTTTTTACCATCACAATTTTTCCCCTCATTACTTACCCCTACCCCCATTTCCCTTAGGATATTTTCTATTTTACAGTGTCTATCATACATTCTAGACCTACTTACATTTTCAGTTTCTCATACCAGAGAAAAGAAATGGTATTTACACATCTGTGACCTATTTATTTCACTTATGATTATCCTCTCCTCAAGGTTTGACCATCAGAGTATAAGTGACTCAAACTTATCATTCTTTATGGCAGAGTAATGCTCCACTTTATATAAAAACCACATCTTGCTGGGCATGGTGGCTCACGCCTGTCATCCCAGCACTCGGGAGGCAGAGACAGGAGGATTGCTGAGTTCGAGGCTTGCCTGGGCTACATAGTGAGCTCAGAGCCAGCCTGAACTACAAAGCGAGACCCTGTCTAAAACACACACACACACACACACACACACACATCTTCTTTATCTAGTCTCCAGTTGATGGGCATTTGGGTTGTTTCTAGATTTAGCTATCACAAATTGAGCTGCTATGAACATGGGTGCACATATGTTGCTGTGGTATGCCTCTTTTAATTCTTTAATGTATATACCTAATGGGAATAGCAGAGTCAAATGGGACTTCTAATCCTAGTTCCTGTTTATTCTTGTGAGAGTCAGATAAGCCACAAACTCTTGTAAACCTCAGTTTCCTCTTATACGAAATAAGAATAAGGACCCTTCCCAGGGATATGGTGGTGAGTGCCTGTAAAGGAAATCACATCAACGGTACTTTATACACTGTAAACAGGTTGAGATGTGACAACAGTCAATAAATGGTGCTCATTCTGTTGTTAATGAATTAACTTTT
>PVIC010002458.1:0-77327 GCA_004025085.1 Thryonomys swinderianus
CACAGAGGCCCAGGAGCAGGGCTGGGGGAGGAATGGGTGGGGCAAGACAGCTGAGGAATTCAGTGGGAAAGCAGAGGCTGGTGGCCACGCCTGTGGCTATGACCTGGTTTAGGGGTCAGCTCTGTGGCCCAGCCCAGCTGCATGTCCAGTTCTGGGTGGGCAGGAACAGCTGTGGGCATCTTTGCTGTGGGGGAGCTAGGCACTGGAGTAGCCACCCTGGAGGGGATTTTGGCATTGATGGGCTGGCCTGAGCCTGAGTTCCTGCCCTCATGACAACCTGGCGAAGGTATCTTCAGAGGCACAGGCAGGGCAGTCTCATCCTGTGGTGGGTTGGGAGCCTTGGGTGGCAGCAGGGACTGGCCTGCTGGTGTCCTGGGCTGTGTGCCCAACCTTTGGGCTTCATGTCAGTGTTCTGACTCCCAGGCAGATGGAGGGCGCCCTCAGGCACAGGCTAATCTTGAAGAGTTGTATAATCTTAAAAGAAGAGACTAGCATGGTGGCTCATGCCTGTAATACCAGCACTCAGGAGGCAGAGGCAGGAGGATTGCTGAGTTTGAGGCCAGCCTGGGCTACACAATGAGTTCAGGGCCAGCCTGAACTACAAAGCAAGACCCTGTCTCAAAAAAATAAAAAAATAAAAAAAATAAAAAAATTAAAAAAAAAGTAAGAAAGAAAGAAAGAAAGAAAGAAAAAGAGGACTCATATTTCCCAATTTCAAAACTTACCCCATGCTGTAGTAATCAAAACAGCATGGTACTGGTGTGGCATCAGATATAGAGATCAATGGAACAGAAATCACAGACACAGAATTCAGGTATCTGTGGTCAGTTGTCAAGACCATTTAGTGGGAGAGAGAAGAATCTCTTGAACAGGCAGTGCTGCAGCAATGGAAGCCAGCCCCATCTCACGCCATGCTCGGGCTAACTCAGAACAGACCAAAGTCTCAGAGCCATGGCCATGGAACTCTTAGGGGAAATCTTCACAACTCTAGAGTCAGTGAAGGACCCCTTGTCCATGACTCTAAAGTCTAAACAACAAAAGGAAAAAGGAGTTAAGTTGAACTCTACCACAATTAAAATCTGCAGCAAGGTGTACTCCTGGAGAGTGAAAAGAACCCCTGGGTAGAAAGAGCTTCACAAATCATCTCTGATAAACGTCTAGTTTTCAGGATATGTAAAGAACTTTTACAATTTAACAGGATTTAAAAAGGCTAATTTTAGCAATGACAGAGGATTTAAATAGACATTTTCCTACAAGATGTTAAGTGAATGACTTAAAGTGATTCTTTTTATTGTATGAATTTACTCCAATAAAAACCAGACAAGCAGTTGTGTGTTCAGGTGTGAACTACTGCTTCCATTGGAGCCCAAGATAGCCTGGCATGGAGCAGTGGGGACAACCTTGTCACTAAGGGGCCCTGGAGAGCCTGGCAGAACAACACGTCTTCCTGGAGCAGACTTGAGGGACACAGTGGCATGGGGGCCTAGATCAGAGGTGAGGGTCCTGATACAGCTGCAGGCTGGACCAGAAAGAGCTGCAGCCTCCATCTGGCTGTGCCTGACCCCTGCAGGTCCTAAGTCTACTGGTGATGGGAGTCTGTGAGGGTCAGTGACAGGTCCCAGCATGCCTCCTGCTGCCTGCTCACCTCTCTGTGTAAACCCTGTGTCATACTGCTGGCTTCTCTGCCAGCAGGGTGGTGGCTCTTCTGGGTGGTGGAGGGAGGGACATCCCATGGTAAGCATCCACAATTTGACCTCAGCACCTACCTGGGATCTGCCATCATGATGCTGGAATTGATCCTGGGCCTTCTAGGCCTTGGAAGCTGGTAGGGCCTTGTAAGAACCACAGGGGGCACGTATGGGTTGCTCATTGGAGGGAGAGGAACAAGGCATGTGGTGCTCAGGCATAGTCTCCCAGGCTCCAGGAGGGTTGGGCTGCATTGGCCTCTGATCTGCACTTCTATGACCAGTGAGAGCAGCGTTCCTGCAGTGTCAGGTTGCTGGGGAGGCTCAGCCATGGCTTGGATCACTGGGTTTGTTCTGAGCTGGATTTTCACTCAGCAGTGTGGAGCTGGGGTGCAGTGCTGTTCCCAGAAGAGCTTGGTGGGGTAGCTTTGTCCTCCTGTGTCCTGTGAGGACATGGAGCTGTTCCCTCTGGGGGACACAGCACTCAAGCCACGACTTAGGGGACACATAGCCCTCCACCCTCCTGCAGTAGATACTGAGCTGCGGTGCTGGAAGCCTGGGCTTCGGTGTGTGCTCCTGTGCTTAGAAATCACGTGGGGATGGCTTTCTGCCATAGCAGCGTAGTGGATTAAGGCCATAGGTTGTGGACAGCAGCAGATCTGACAGCAGAGAGGAGCAGGTGCATGGGGAGGCAGAGCTGCAGCAGGCCAGGCCTGGGCCCAGCTTGGCTCCGCCTGTGTGATTTGCAAACACATGCTGAACTCGGGCCATGAGCTCCGTGGTGAGTGCTGTGCTGAAGGACAGCAGTGCTCAAGTGCACAGATCATTGTGCTGACAGGCTGGGCTGCTGGTGCACCGTCCCGCGGCAGTGTCTGGTCAGGTGCTCTGTCCTTTTATTTTTATCATTATCACCATCATTTTTTTTTGAGACGGGGTCTCTCTTTGTAGTTCAGGCTGGCCCTGAGCTCACTATGTAGCCCAGGCAAGCCTTGAACTCAGCAATCCTCCTGCCTCTGCCTCCCGAGTGCTGGGATTACAGGTGTGAGCCATCACGCCCAGCACTGTGGTATGTGGTATTGATTGCTGGTGGGTGTGAGTCACCACGCCCAGCATTGTATGTGGTTACCGGGATCGAACTCAGGACCTTGCGCTTGTGAGGCAGGCGCCGGAACCACTGAGCTAAATCTCCGGCCCCATCATCATTTTTTGAGACAGAATCTTGCTTTGTAGTTCAGGCTGGCCCTGCGCTCACTATGGAGCCCAGGCAAATCTTGAACTCAGCAATCCTCCTGCCTCTGCCTCTGCCTCCCGAGTGCTCGGATGACAGGCATGAGACACCATGTCCTTTTAAAAGTGGACTCTGTTGCTTCTTAGTACTAAAGGAATGGATGATACTTGATTTCATGGATGATACTGTGAAACGTGTCCTGGGCTATCAGGAAACATGCCATTTCAAGCCTTGAAATCATGCACTTCCAAGTTTTCACTAGACAGTAAGTTTACTAGGGTTGAGAATTCTAATTAATACATGTCCATGTCCTTCAAAGTACTTAAATGAACAGGGATGAAAGGAAATGATCACATAGTAGCCTCAGGCCTTGAACCACTGATACTTAACCACAGATGAATATATGGTTATGATTAGATGTATAATATTTCTTCCAGACATACATACTTGTAATAAAATTTGGATTTTTTTTCTTTTTTGAGACAGGGTCTCACTTTGTAGTTCACGTTGGCCCTGAGCTCACTGTGTAGCCCAGGCTATCCTCGAACTCACAGTAATCCTCCTGCCTCTCCCTCCTGAGTATGGAGATTACAAGTGTGAGTAACCACAACTGGCTTAAAACTTGATTTATTAGCTAGGCCAGTAAGAGATTAATAACAGTAACTAATAATAAAATAGAACAGTGATGACAGTGCACTGTAATAAAAGTTCTGTGACTATGATCTCTTCCTGGTCCCCATTTTGTGATGATTGATCTGATAATTGAGGTGTCTACTGTGTGACTACTGGGGGTAGTTTAAATGATGCAGATACACTGGCAAAGGTAGACACTCTCATCCTGGGTGGGCTGAGTGGGACAATGAGGCTTCTTTTTATTACTCAGAGCAGGATGCATTTCAAACCATGATTTTTTATTTCTGAAACTTCTCATGTAGTACTTTTGTGCTACGGGTAACTGAAACCATGGAAAGCCAGACCATGGATAAGGTTTTGTGGTATCCAGCATATAAAAAGTGTACAGAGAGGGATGCATTTTTTTTGTTTTGTTTTTTGAGACAGGGTCTTGCTTTGTAGTTCAGGTTGGCTCTGGCTCACTATGTAGCCCAGGCAAGCCTCGAGTTGAGCAATCCTCCTGCGTGCTGGGATTACAGGCGTGAGCCACCACGCCTGGCACTGTGGTATGTGGTACTGATTGCTGGTGGGCATGAGTCACCACGCCCAGCATTGTATGTGGTTAACGGGGATCGAACTCAGGACCTTGCGTTTGGGAGGCAGGAGCTGGAACCATTCAGCTAAATCTCCGGTCCAGGGATATTTTTAATATGGGAAAGAATATGTTGTAGTCAGGGTTTGCAAGGAAACAAATTTAATACAGGACACAGAATTTGCAGGATTATTTTATAATAGTCATTCAAAATGTCAAATGCAGAGGAGTGCAAGAGATCTTTCCACAGACTAGAGACCCAAAGAATCCCGCCAAGGGCCTGGGTCCTAGGGCAGTGTCTGGCACAAGTCCAGCCAGAGGCCTAGAGTCCAAGGCAGTGACCCGTGCAAGTCCATGTGGAAAATCTGTCCTGTAGGACCTAAGGCCCATGGTGGAAGCTAGAGAATGTGTGTGTGTAGGGTCTGTACCACCAGGCTGAGGGGTCTGCACTAGAGCCAGGAAGAGACACTCAAGGCAAAGACCTGAGCTCCCCTGATGAGAACAGTGGACTTTGAATCAGGAAAACCATCCTCCTCAGGAAGATCAACAGCCACAGTCTTCTCTCCACTCTCCTTGTGTGCCGTTGGCAAGAATCCTCAGGTGGGTCTTGCCCACTCAGAACCACACTGATCCAGTTCAGCTGTGCATTCCAAGTTGCCCATTTTACCTACTGCAATATTTAAGATCTGCATTTTTATCTTTTTTTTTTTTTGCTTTTTGAGACGGGGTCTCGCGTTGTAGTTCAGGCTGGCCCTGAGCTCACTATGGTGCCCAGGCAAGCCACCGCGAACTCAGCAATCCTCCTGTCTCTGCCTCCTGAGTGCTGGGATTACAGGCGTGAGCCACCACGTCCGGCATTGTGGTATGCGGTGTTGATTGTTGGTGGGCGTGTCTCCACGCCCAGCATTATATGTGGTTACCGGGATTGAACTCAGGACCTTGCACTTGCGAGGCAGGCGCCAGAACCACTGAGCTAACCCTCCGGCCCCTGCATTTTTATCTTGAAACAAAATAAAAGCAGAATAAAAAGACTAAGATAAAACCTGAACAGATGTGGATAGTTGTAGGTCTCTGAAAAGAGAATTTTATTTATGGTCAAAATGCTAAGATTAGATGCATTTTGTTTAGTTTTATAAAAATAAAACCAGAAATATACTGATGCAGAGTGAGAATCGAGTCTTCTCTCCCTTTGGTAACAGTTAACAGGATTATCGGTCTGACCTTGAATATACCAGTTTTTGAATACAAAAGCAATTGGCCTATAAAATGAAGATTTTCTGCTTCCTCAACTTCTTACACTTTATTTGTCTTTTATTAGATCCTTGGTCATTTAAGAAAAGCATATATTTTCTATGTTAAAAGAGCTAAACCTGGGAGTGTTGTGCACATCTCCAATTCCAGCTGTCTGAGAGGCTGAGGCAGGAAAGTCAGAAGTTCAAGCCCATCTTGAACAATCTGATGATTTTGCAAGATATTGTGACAAAATTAAAAAGTGAGGGTACAACCGTCAGTCAGTGGCACAGTGCCTGTCTGACAAGCTCCAGGCCCTGAGGATGATTCCCAGTACCAATCAATCAATCAGTCAGTCAATGACAGAGTAGGGATATAGCTCAGTGCTAAGGCTGAGTTTAATGCCTAATATCCTAACCCATGCACGCGCGCGCATGCGTGCACGCGCACACACACACACACACACACAGACACACACAGTCTTTTTTATATAATCATATAACTTCCTGTTTTTGCCTGTAAAATCTTGTCATTTAGTTCACAGTGAACCAAAGGTTTGAAACCAAAGGTTTGGCAAATGCAAGGTCCTGTGTTCAGTCTACAGTTTCAAAGAAAAAGTTTGACATTTTTGAGTTTCCTCAAATCACATTTTAAATAGTCTTTTTAGGGGCTGGAGATTTAGCTCAGTGGTTCTGGCACCTGCTTCGCAAGCACAAGGTCCTGAGTTCGATCCCCATTAACCACATACAATGCTGGACATGGTGATTCACGCCCACCAGCAATCAATACCACATACCACAATGCCAGGCCTGGTGGTTCACGCCTGTAATCCCAGCACTCGGAAGGCAGAGGCAGGAGGATTGCTGAGTTCGAGGCTTGCCTGGGCTACATAGTGAGCTCAGGGCCAGCCTGAACTACAAAGTGAGACCCTGTCTCAAAAAAAAAAAAAAAGTCTTTTAAGCCTTGGATTAACTCTAGGAGTTTCCAGAAAGGCCCTTGGAATATTTCAAAAAAATTTATTTCCTCTTGTTATAAAAAGAGATGTTAAACCAAATAGGCTCATCTGAGGTGGCAAAATACATGGGAAACTCATTGGTAATAAGTAATGTCCACCTTTTCTAGGTTACTTTTGCTTTGCTATGAGCTTCTGATAGTGTTTGAGCTTCTTAGAAGTTGCTATGTTCTGATGCAATGTTAATAAATATTACTACATTAAATGCCTATGCCAAAAAAACAACATGACTTCCTTCCTGAAAAATTTTGAAAGAAATCTTTAGATTTCTCTGATAGAAAATTATGAAATAGTCACAGAAGACTCTTGACCAATACAGTTTCTGATAACTGAAAAATCATACCACTGTCCTGATAAGAATTTCTAAAACTACTGGGGAACTGACAGAGTCCCAGCACAGCTGACCCAGTGTCAGGCAGAACAAATTCATTCTATGAGAGGAATTTGCTGATCAGAATCATTGTACTTTTATGATATTTTTGTAATTTTTATGATTTTTTTTGTTTGGAACACTGCTGGTTCCATAAGTCTTGCTTTTTAGAGTTCAAAACACTTTTTTTCTCCTTTATTTTGAGCTGTGTATAGCTCACAGCAATTTGATAAGACACACTTCTGTAAATACTATTTACCTTATCATTCCAGAATTTGGAAACCTCATTAAACCTTCTTATCGGTTCGGACCTCTACAGAGGCCCAGGAAGAACCAGGAGGACAAGTCCCAGCTGCAAGATTGAGCAAGGCCTTGTGACTTCTTAGCCTAGGGAAGTTTTTGAGATCTAATCTGAAATTTCTCCTCACCAAATGGTTTTCGAAAGCTAAAGTTGACTGAAATCAAGTTAGTAAAGCCCCATGAGTACTACCAAAGCTCAGACTAAGAGGGCAAACATCTAATCACTTTTCCCACTGCACTTTCATACAATCTGTCAGCATTAGTGAAAGTAGAATTGTTCCCAAAAGTGCCAGGTATGGTGGCACATGCCTGTAATTCTAGCACTCAGGAGGCTGAGGCAGGAGGTTTGCTCCTAGTTGAGACCAGCCTGGGCCATATAGTGAGTTCAAAGCCAGTGTGAAATACGTAGTGAGACCCTGTCTCAAAAAGCAAAAACAAAACAAGAATTGTTCTTTAAAATAGGCAGCACTGTGATTATGTCTGGCTAATGAGGAGGATAAAAAGATTGTTTTAGTGGGAAAACATTGCTTGCTCTCTGTCAAACTGCACCTGTGCCTTTCCTCTGAGGTTTTATCTTTCTGCAAACTAGACTGAAGACTGACTTTTTCTAGTTTCACTAAAAATGAAAAGTGCTGTTTCCCCAACCCTGCAAGTTGAGGCTGGATGAGTCTAATTTCAGAAAAAGCAGGCAGTGAGATGATGAGTGGATGGCCTGCCTGCCTGCTACTGTTTGGGTCTGGGGTTGCCGGTGCCTCTGACCCCCAGAATCAGCTGCTGCCTCCACTGACTGGTGCTTTAGACTCAGGCTGGAAATCCAGGCCAGCTGCCCACAGTCTCCAACACTGGGATCACAATTTGCTTTACATAACAAGCTTCCTTTTTGTTTTCATAGAGTGCTGTCTTGAATCCTTCTTAAGCAATACAATTCCACTATGAAATTGTTCTCTGAGCGTGGTGGTGCACACCTATAATCTCAGCACTCAGAAAACTGAGGCAGGAGGATCACTGCGAGTCTGAGGCCAGCCCAGGATACATAGTGAGTTCAGTGCTAGCCTGAACTATGGAGCAAGACCCTATCTAAAAACCAAACCAAACCAAACCAAACCAAAACAAAACAAAAACAACCAACCAACCAACGAACAACAACAAAAACACCAGAGAAAAAGAGCAACGTTCTGGCCACTGTGCTGCTTAGCCTGGGGGAGCTTGTACCTTAGTGTCTCCATGGTAACGCATGAGCAATGGTTGCCCCATGTCAAGGGTCTTCACCAGACGAGTGTTGCCTCCACTGCCGCTTATTTGATTGTTAGGTCTTGTCCATGGTGCTCCTGTCCTGTGCTCACTTGTGTGTGGTCTTCTCCCTCCCAACTGTGCTCACATCACAGAGCTGCCCCAGGCCCAAGACGACAGGGCCCACAGCTGACTCCTGAGGTGGAGGCATGTAACTTGTACACAGCTGACTCGTGACCCTGGTACATCTCCATGATTGTCCCAGTGAAGTGTTGTGGCAGTAGCCAGGAGCTGTGAGATCAGGTTTGGTCACCTAGCAGCAAGGACCTCAGCTTGCGGGATCCACGATAAGCAAAACTTGAGCTGGTTCTTAACAATCCCTATATCAAGGAACAATAAAACTCAAAACTTAACAATCAGAAGTAGCCAAGAAACAACAGAGTTATGTGGGTTGGAACTTCCCACTGAGATAGACAAACCTAGCTTGATTTCTGAGGCTGTCTGCGAGCCTGAAGCTCTTGTGTTCCTTCACAGCTCCTGAACCAGGTGGTTTGGAGCTGCCCCATGTAACCCTGATGGTTTGCTCAAGTGAACAGACAGCCACATGCCTCAGTTTACCCTAACAACAGGTGAGGAAAGACCACCTTCAGGAAGACCATGTCAATCAAACACATTGTTGGGTAGTGACTTTTTTTTTTGAGACAGGGTCTCCCTTTGTAGTCCAGGCTGGCTCTGAGCTCACTATGTAGCCCAGGCAAGCTTTGAATTCAGCAGTCCTCCAGCCTCTGCCTCCCGAGTGCTGGGATTACAGGCATGAGCCACCATGCCCAGTACTGTGGTATGTGGTATTGATTGCTGGTGGGTGTGAGTCACCACGCCCAGCGTTGTATGTGGTTAACGGGGATCAAACTCAGGACCTTGCGCTTGCGAGGCAGGCGCCAGAACCACTGAGCTAAATTTTCAGCCTGGGTAGTGACTTTTTTCTTTTCTAACGAACCCAAGGTCAGGCCTGGTGGTCTCTGAGTTTCAGCCACAGCTCATTCTCTACCTTCAGTTACCCCTCAGTCAGACTGTTTCTGTGCAAGAGAATCCTTGTCTCATATGAACTGACCTGACGACCCAGCAGTGGCTCCGTGGGCACCCGTGTTTGTGAGACATGAGGGCAGTGCACTGCAGGCTGCAGCAGGCGCATGTCAGCATCTTAGATCTGGCTGAGCTGTTCTCCCACAAGAAGCCCATTGAGGAGCCTGAGGTGGCCAACGGCGGCCAGCGGAGCCAGGGTGCACTGAGCCCCCTGGGTGTCCCGCTGCCCCGCTCACTGCCGATGGTTGTTCACGGGATTGTGCCTCACTGCTTCTGGCTGCTGCTGTGGTCCTTCTGCTCATACCTTTTGCCATTTTTATCTTCATGGTTGCTTGCTCTGTACTGATTTTTGAGAAACTCTTCATGAATCAGAGCTCAGGTTCTCTGCCTAGAATCTGCTGCACACACGCTCGCCACGTATATCCCACCCTGTGGATCTCTTTCCAGACCCTTCCCCTTAGTCACTTGACTATCTGGTCGAGACTCTGATGTACAGCAGGCTTTGTATGACACGCATTTCTTAGTTTTCAAAAGCCTGGGCTGTTCTTTAAGTCCTCTCTATGGGAGAGTTGGAGGGAGTGTGAGCAGGACCCACGGTATGTGGAGGAGCAGAGTCCTGCAATCGAGCGCTCTGCATTTCAAATCTCTCTCTGCTTTTTGTTGCACTGTGGTGCTAAGTCGAACACTTATCAGCATTGAGGCCTGTTCACTTTTTTCCAGTTTATTTGTAGTTTAAAAATATTCTTCAGCTGTGATGAGAAGTACTTCCAGCAATATATGTTTACTGGTCATTGCTGTGTATGGGAAAATTATTCATTATTGAATATAGATCTTTTTTACCTCACGACATCACTAAATTATCGAGTTAGTTCTAATAATTTCTCTATTGATGCTCTTTGGTGGCTGGGTGCACAGTTACAGTCCCAGCACTATGATAGTCCATCTTTTTATCTTCAAATATTTATACCTTTCTTTTTTTAGCATTATTGCCCTCATTAGGGTCTCCAGCATACTAGAGAAAGTACCGGTAATGACAATGACTACTGTCTTTTCTCTTGACCTTCAGTGGAATATTTTGAAGCTTTTACCATTTAGCATGGCCTTGGCTGAGGGTTGCTGGAGGAATGTTCTCTCAGGTCAGTGAAGTCTGTTTCGACTCCATCCCTGCAGTAAGGTGCCTCAGCCTGCATTTCATAGGGAAAGATGTGAGTTTTTCCACCTCCGTCTCTAGTACTCTTATGCCCTTTGCATCTTGGTGTGGGGATCACACTTGGGGGTTCACTGGCATCTAGTTATCCTTCTGAACCACTTGGAAAGGAAGCCTTTCCAATTTATGCTTGCTAAGGCCCCTCCTACTTCGGCCCACCTCTGTGACACCATCCTTGCCTTGCTCTGGCTGTGGCTGTTTGGAGTGACTGACGGCTCCCCCAGCCCCTGGCGAGGGCACTTGTTGGGTGTGGCATACCTTCTCAGCTTCTTCCTGGGACTTGTGACCCAGTGAAGGGGCCTGAGTGTCCACTTCCTCCTCTTGTCTTGTCATACCCAGCTGTGAGGTCCAGGGCTGGTGTCATTCCTGTGCACCTTGGCAGTGGAGCCACCTCTCCTGCTCTGGTGAGCCTGGAGCCCTTGGCACTATAGCTCTGCTCTTGGGCAGACTTGCAGACCCCAGCAGGACAGGCAGCGGAAGTGGGAACACCCACCCTTCAAGCCCTCAGAAACCGCTGCTCAGGATTGTTGACGCTTGGCTCCTAGCCCTGGGAACAGGATGGATGGCCTTGTCATTACATGTGGGCGTGTGGCTCAGTGCCTGCCACGGGTGTGGTACCATCTGTAGCAGCCTGGCCCCATCATGACTGACCGTCCCCCACTGTGGGCCGCACCAGGCCAGGGCCTGAGTAGCGAGGAAGCATGGTCAGCCCTGTGTGCCCAGGGGCCCTGCTGGGCACCTCTGTTCACCCAGAGCCCTGTAGCTCTGGGCACCTCAAGGCCTACTGCTTGGCGCTGACTGCTGTCTGCTGCCCTAGTGGTTTCTCTGCCCCATGCCCTGTACCCCAGACCCCTTGCAGCCAGCCCAGGTAAAGCAGCAGCCGTGCCCATAAGGCGTCTAGGAGGCCCCTGTATGTTCTGGGGTGCTGAGTGCTCAAGGCCTGGATATGGGTCTGTTGGCCTGTCCCTCCATGGCACTGTTGGATTGGGGCAGGGTGTATTGGTTTGGATTCCTGGCTACTCAGGCTCCCTGCAGGAGTGGGTGGGTTGACTTTGACTCCCTCCAGAGGGTACCTGAGGTGCAAGTATAAAGTAAAACAGAAGTTTCCAGAGAGGCTGCCGGGCAATCTTGATGACCGGGCAGTGGGTGGTGGCAGAAGCCACATCTCCTCAGAATGCGTGGTGGTTTTGCTTCTTGTGCTTCTGCTCTTGAAAATTACAGGAGGAGGGAGGGCTTGGCACAGCACCATGCGGGACTTGCCAAGCCCCAGCTATGTGAAAAAAATTGCAGGATTTTTGCCTACACGCTTGCGGGCTTTGATTCTGCCTGAAATCTGAGGTTGGTACGTTGGTCCTGAACAAGCTTGGCTGTAGTAGTGTGACTGCCAGGCAGGCCCTGGCACTACAGTCTTCTCCCCACAGCACCATCTCCCAGCTAAGGACTGCAGGGTCCAGAGTGCCAGAGCCCCAGACACCCTGACTTCCAAAGCCCTGGGCTGATGCGGCTCTGCAGAATGTCTGTGAGTAGACTGGGGCAGGGCTCCAGCACCTAGTGGAGTGGGCCCCTGCGACTTTGGTTGGCTGCACCTCCTTGCATTGACCTGGCTGCCCACCCCAGAGTCACAGAGCACGAGCTGGGGTGCTCTCTCTGGTCTGGCTTTGTTTCCTCACCCCCATTGTCAGGTCTTTCCTATTGGCCCCTGTCAGCCCCTGTTCAAACGTCCCCACATGGGGCCTCTGGAGTCCAGCCTGGATTCCCAAGCTCAGTTGCCATACCACTTCAGGCCAGAGCAGCTGCTGCCGTCTCTCCCTCCACAGCCTGGCTCATGCCCTGCTGCGCGCCCTGCCCCTCTCCTGTCTCCCTCAGAGGCCTCATCCTTGTCCTGCCCTGGCCCCACCTGGCCAGAGACCTACAGGTCCTGTGGAGATGGTCAGCGTCCTTCTGCCATAGCCAGCAGGGAGGGAGTGACCACCTGCTTGGTTTTGGGATGGGGCAGGGCCTGCCTTGCCCTGTGGGGAGGCTGCTGGGCCGACCTGGGAGGCACATTCTGGGAGAGCAGACAGGCCTTGGACCCGGAAGTGCAGCTGTCCAGTTAGGCCTGCAGGGAGAGAGGGATGCAGAGGGGAGATTTCTGCTGAGGGTGGTCAGTGCTGTCTTGGGCTAGGACCCCTGGGTCTAGGGGACAAACCTATCCCTGATCCACATTCTCATGATCCAGAGGACGCAGAATTGACTGCGGGCACAGACGAAGGGCTCTGGTGCCCTCTCTCCAGCCTGGACCTGCAGCTAATGCTCCTGGCCTGTCTCAGAGGGTCCACCCTTCCCACTTGGGGAATTTGCTGAATGGCCACAGCTGTCTGTGTGCTTGTGCTCTGCTGAGGGGACACCTGTGTGTACTTGCATCTGGCTTCGTCCCCAGGTCTCTGGGGCCCAGATGTGCTTGTCTGCCTGGTTTCCAGGACACACCCCTGCCTTCTGTCTTTGTACCTTCTGGGCACTGGCCGTGGGCTGTCATCTATCTCTCTGTCTATCCAAGCAGCCACAGCTGCCCCACTGTGGCCCGTTTCTTCCCCACTCCAAATCCCCAGCTTTCAGACTTCCACCCATATGTGCTTGGTGCAGCCTCTGGTTGCTGAGCCTGGCTGTGGGGTCGAGTCCGAATGGGACTCAAGGGCTGTTTTCCTGGTGCTTCCTGCCAAGTTGTTACTTACACTTCTGCTCTCTGTCTGCAGGGCCTTGCTGGCATTTTTATTGTGGTTGTAGGTTTTGCCTTAAGCTGGGAGAGGGAGTGACTTCACGGTGCTGAACCTTGTGACTTGTTTCCTTTCCTTCAAAACGTGTCTGTGTCTCACAAATTTCTTCATGTAGATTTTTCACACTTCTTTTAATTTTATTCCTTGGGATTTTATGGGTTTCACTACTGTCTCAAATGGGGGTTTCCATTCCGTCCTCTGCAATCCGTTTCTCTGGTGTTTGAAAGCTCTGGATTTCTGCTGTGCTGTTGGTACCCTGCTGTGGTGGAGAGTGGCTTCTCACACTTTCAGGTACAGGATTGCAGGACTGTAGGACTGGAAATGGTGACTCCTCCTCCTCTCTCCTTTCTGTTTCAGCCTTGGCTCTGTCTTTTCGTCATGCCTCCCCGCTGCCCTTTGGTCACAAAATGAAATAACAGCGCTCACTCACATCCCTACCTGCTCTGGTCTTTTCTTTTTAAAAGATGGAGATCGAAATATGCTTCCCAGGAGGGCCTTATAATCCTGGACTCAAATAATCCTCCTGTTTCAGCTCCTAGGTGGCTGGCAATGCAGGCTTATGCCACCATGCCTGTTTTTTCTCTGGTCTTAATGGAACTGGAGATGGGTTCCCTGACTCAACACAGGGCTGGTTGGGGGTCAAGTGGGCATCCGTACCCGCGGGGAAGGTCCCCATCTGTTTCCAGTCTGTAAGCCTTTTACCACTCATAGAGAGTGAAAGTGGGGCATCCACTCTCCCTGGCCATGGGTGTGCCCGCTAGGCACTGCCCAGGGGAGGGTGACACCAGGGTGGTGATTTCTAACAGCCCTCGGCTGGTGTTTTGCTCAGGAATCTCCTTGGAGCTTCTAGAAGAGCTCGGTCTTTTACAACATCTGCTAGATGCTGAGGTCAGCTGGTGCTCACCTCATGAGGAGCTCTGGAAGCGCTTGGACTGATCTGTGCTCTGAGGGTTTCACTGAATCCCTTTTGCTATGCTGTCTGGGTCTAGGCCCTTTGGGAAGTTGGCTGCTTGTCAAGATTTTCTATTTTTCTTCTGCTGATCCCTCTTGGTCTCGCGTTAGTTTTGGTAAGTTATGTTTCCCGGGAGCGTATCCCTTTCATCAGCCTTTCACATTTATTTGTGTACTGTTGAAGAAGGGACTCAGTTGTTTAGCTACTTATGTTTCTTTTAAATTACTCTATTATTTTCACTTTCTATTTTTGTTAGTTTCTATATTTCTTTTTATATGTTTCTAGCTTTTCATCTATTTTACATTTTTATCATTTAAGAAATCATTAATTACACTTAGGAAATTAAAAATAGCATTTATTCTGCTTTCCTTTAGTGTGTTTGTTCTTTCTTTCTTTTTTTTTTTTTTTTTTTTTTTTTTTTTTTTTTTTTTTTTTTTTTTTTTTTTTTGAGACAGGGTCTCATTTTGTAGTTCAAGCTGGCCCTGAGCTCACCATGTAGCCCAGGAAAGCCTGGAACTCAGCAATCCTCCTGCCTTTCCTCCTGAGTGCTGGGATTACAGGAGTGAGTCACCACGCCCCGCAGTGTGGTATGTGGTATTGATTGCTGGTGGGAGTGAGTCACCACACTTGGTATTGTTGTATGTGGTTACTGGGGATCAAACCAGGGACCTTGTACTTGCCAGGCAGGTGCCAGAACCACTGAGCTAAATCTCCAGCTCAGAACATGTTAATTCTTTTAAAATTATTGAGTTGAATGCATAGCACACTCATTTATTTTTATTTTTATGGTTCAGGAATCGAATTTAGGCCCTTGTGTTTCCAAGGTAGATGTGGTACCACTTCAACTAAATTCCTGGCCCTGGATTTAGTTAACTTTAATTTTTTTTTAACATGAATATTGAAGACTACTCTTCCTCAGAACAGATTTAGGTGTACCCTACAGATTCTAAAAGTGGAGAGCTTACTATGCTTGCTATCATTCCGTGTATTATTTACTCCTTACTCACTTGTGGATACACTGCAACCCAGCCTGTGGGCTGTGGAGGGAAGCTGCCTGGAGGTGGTGGAGAAGCGGCCGCCCCAGGCAGAGCTGAGGCTCTGGTCTCCAGTGCTGTCAGCAATGTCTTGTACTCTTGGGCACCATTCTGTGCCACTTCTCATTCCAGTGTCTGTGATGCCTCCTAGGCAGTACAGCATGCTCTGCCATTTGTGATTATTCCAGAAGGTCTGCCTCTCCAAGGGATTCTGATATGTGAGAGTTGGTCAGGAAAGAGGAGGGTCCATGCTGCGGCGAATGTGCCCCTTCCCAGGTGGTTTCCTCCTCCAGCTGTTCTTGGCCTGGAAGCCCAGGTTGGCACAACCTTGGAGGATGCCCTGGGGTCTGTGGATAGAACTTCTCTTTCACAGGAGCATCTGCCCACCTGTGACCCAGATGCCTGCTCAGCTTCCCTGTGGGCTGGGCTCTGCCCTGCACTGGTGGTGAGGGCTGGAGCCTGGGCGATCCCAGGTGGGAGCAAACGAAAGGTTGTCCAATCCTTGTGATTACCACTGACCATGGACAATGTACCACCTGCTGGCACTGGCACTTCCTCAAGAGGGGCTTCCAGGGCCACCAAGGCAGTGAATCCAACAGTGCAGCCGAAGGAACGTCTAGCATGTGGGCACACTGCAGTGGGTGTGCACGGAGCAGGTGTGGGCTGGCACGGAAGGTCCTCCTTAGGACACGTGTGGAGCAGCCCAGCCACAGTTCGAAGGTCATGTCCGAGCGCAGAGCTGTGGGTGCTCAAGGCAGCGGCTGACTGAGGTTCTTCTGCCAGACGGTGAAGATGGTCTGAAGTCAGGCTGGGGTGTTTGCACAGCTCTAGCTGTTTAGAAATCGTGAAGTCACGTGCTGCCCAGGGGTGAGCTTCACTGCACGCAAAGGACAGTCCACGGTGTCCACACCCCGAGCACAGCTCTCAGGTGCGTGCAGACCCCAGCGCAGTGGTAGGCGGGTGTGAGAGCTCACTTTCAGCAAAGTGCCCAGGGAAAGGCCCCCACAGCCTTTTTTCTCTTAAGGTAAAATTCATATAGCTTTTTCTACTAATTGATGTGAAATTCAAAGAGCATAGAGAATCTCCTTGCAGTTCTCTATATTCAACCCTAACTGGGAGTGGGGGCAGCTGGCGGGAGGACCCTGTTTCAGGCCTCTCAGTCTTGCACTGTTGATGCCCAGGCTGTGCCACATTGTGTGGGCTGGCATGGCAGCATCCATCCCTGGTGTGTGACACAGCAGGCTAGGATGGGGTATGTACCTCGAGAAGAGAACACTCTTCCTACCCAATGGGGCGCTTGGTTCTCTGGGTCTCTGGGGCTGCTAACAAGTCACCTCCAAGTCTGACTTAAAACCACACAAGCCTGTCCTTCAGCAGGGTTGGAAGGCGGGAGGCCTCCCACTGAGGGTCTAGACTTCCTGCTTCCTGTGCGCAGCTGTTCCTGGCTCTGTCCCTGCTCCTGGTGCCGCAGGCCTCCTCTTGCTTTGACCCTCCCTCCCGGCTGAGGAGTTTCTCTGGCAGGCTCTGCCCACCGCTGAGCTGCGGCTGCAGTGGAGGTGCTGTGGAGTCCTGTGAGCTGCTCCCTCCCAGGACCTCTGTGGATTGATGCGCCAGCAGCTTTGAGGGCTCTGTGCTTTCCCTCTTTGGCTGCTCTTCCTCCCCTGGGCTATGGCCCTGCACTTGGGGTCCAGCAGAGGCCAGGGGACCCCCTCACCCACCTTGACACACTGAGACCTTCCTCTGCAGGTTGGGTGGTGGTGGGGCCTCAGCCTCTGGGGCTGACCATGACTGTCCCGTGTGTGTGTGTGTGTGTGTGTGTGTGTGTAACAGTCAGGACTGTGGATCATGGGCATCGTGAGGACAGGACACACAGAGCTCTGTGGCTCCCTGGCCATTCCTTGCAGGTACCCTCAGGAGAGTAGCCTGCAAACACACCAGCACCTGTGCCTGGTAGATCCCACCTGGGGCCTCCCTGGAGTGGCCCATGTGTCTCTTGACTGCAGTTTGGATGCCCCTCCCCCCTGACTGCCAGCAGGCAGACGCTACAGAGAAGTGGCCCTGCTCCAACCTGGCCTTTGATGTCCTGTCCCGTCCCCAGGTGGCCTTGTCTGGGCAGGCAGTGTGGCCCCACATTCCAGGCTGCGGATCCCCCAGGGCAGTGGTGGAGATCATGTTGAGTCACCTGCCAGCCCCCAAGCCCAAGTCTTCTTCCCTTCAGGCACATCTCTCCTTGGTCTCAGGGCCTCCAATCCCTGCAAGGGGAAACTGAGGCTAGAAAAGGCAGGAAGTCGGGAGGTACAGGTGGGCCCTGAGTGGGGCAGGGCTTTCAGGCTCATGATCCACAGCCCTTCCGGCCCTGCTCAGGACTCCTCTCTCCTCAGGCCTGTGAGGTAGCTTTCAGGTGTCATGGGGCCGAGGGTGTCTCTGTGTCACTCACTGACTGGCCAGAGTCAGGTTGTGGAGAGGAGGCTGCTGCATAGGTGTCTGATCATGTCTCCAAAGTGGGGTTTGGGAGGAGGCCGAGCATGCTGCACCCCTCATGCTGATGGAACCTGTGTCCCTATCCCACTCCTCACCTTCCAGATGTGGCTTCTGGATACTGAGCCCATTTCCCATACCCAACATTCCTGTGATACTTTACTTTTTTTTTTTTTTTTTTGAGCAGAATCTGGTCCTGAACTCACTATGGAACTCAGGTTAGTCTCAAACTCACAGCAATCCTCCTCTGCCTCCTGAGTGCTGGGATGACAGGCATCAGCCACAACACCTGGCTTTGTGGTATGAGGTACCAGGGATTGAACTCAGGACCTTGCACTAGGGTGGCAGATGCCAGAACCACTGAGATAAATCCCTGGCTCATACTTTACATTAAAAAAAAAAAGTTTTGGTGCTGGGGAGGGAACCCAGGGCCTTGTGTTTGCTGCATAGGCATCTGCTTCTATGCTGCACCCTGGCTCTGGGCATCACCAGAGAAGGTGAGGAGCTGGGTCACAGCTGGCTGGTCCTGAGCAGGCAGAGCCAGCACCTGCTTTGCACAGATGTCTGGCCAGCCTCAGCCTCCTGTGCCTGGCCGAAAGAGCAGTGTTCAGAGTTTCCCTCCCCATCTTTGCTCTTGTGGGTCATCCCAGCGGCAAACAGCTGGTCCCTGACAGGCGGGGAGGCAGGTGGATCTGGGGTGCTGGCACTTCCTCTTCTTGCCTGCTGTGGAGTCCTCTTTCCCAAACATCTTTAGTTGCCTTCCCAGCTGCCTTGGAAGTTATGGTGCCAGATTTGGTGAATGAAGTTGCCGAGGTGCCAAGCCTCACGTTAACGTGTCCCCGTGGCCACTGTGAAATCCTGTGGTTCAGTTTCCAGAGAACTTCCGAAGTCAGCAGGAAGCAGGGCAGGAAAAGCCTGTCACCCTGAAGCCTGTGCTCTGTGTCCCAGAGCCCACATGTCAGAAGACATCAGCAGAATCCAGGGCTGCTGGCCGTGGAAGGGGACCGCGGTGCCACGGGAGCTCTCAGATGTCAGTCAGGAGGCAGCGGGCACCCAGAGACAGCGCTGGCCACTGAGGAGAGACGGAGAAGGGGGAGGAAGGCCACGACTAGAAGCAAGAAAACCTGTCTGGCTTTGTTTTTCATCAGAATCATTTCATATGTCAACTTCTGTTGGTGGTAATTTATAGAGGCTTTTAATCTTTTCTCTGCGAATACTTATGTTTCTCTAAATCACTTTTATTCATATCTGTATCTCTGTCTATATATGTAATTTATTTAAAAATAATCAGCAAAAGTAAGAAAGATGCCCATGTTGAGGTATCTTGACCAGGACCAGACCTAGGTCCTGGGTGGATGGCAAGGGTCAGGATCATTTGGGCAGAACTGGCTGGGACTGGGCAGGCCACCATCCACTCCACAGTGATGGCACTGGCCTATGTTTAGGAATGGGCGCTATGGCTGGGACAATTTCCAGGGTCATGTAGAGAGTCAGGGTGGGCCAAGGTCATGGGTAAGAAGTGTGCCAGCCTCCAGGCCCTGTTCCAGGGGAGGGTAGAACCTGGTCCTTTCCTACTGTCTGCCTAGTCTCCAGGGTCTCCTCAGGAGCTGGGGCTGGAGGAAGCAGCTTCAGGCAGGAAGCCATGATCCATGGGGAAGCTGACCATCCTCACAGCTGTGCTGGGACCAGAAACCATGTGTCTGTGTGGAGAAGAAAGACACCCTTAGCACACGAGCCCACCACCAGAGAGGCTCCGAGGCTCTGGTGGGCGAGCTCCCTGGACTGGTCAGTGTCTCAGGACCACTTGTAGAGACCAAGCATGTCCTTCTTGGAGGGGACAACTTCCCCAGGATTCAAGGGCATGTTGCTGCTGCGGAAAGTACCGTTTTTATCTTCCTGTGTAGGAATTTCTCACTGAAGATACTGCTTGGGAAGAGCTATGACCCACCCAGCCATGTGGTTGTGATCAGATGAGTGCTCTGAGTGAGCACCGGAGCATTCCTGTGGGATGGAGGCTTCCAGAAGCCCCTCAGGGCTCAGGCTTGTGCTGGATGCTGGGAGGTGGCTTGGCTTGTGTTCCCGGGCATTTGGGTCTCTGTGTGTGCCCCCCACTGTGCAGCTCCTTCTTTCCTACAACTTCTGGGGTTTTAGACACCACCCAGAGCTCCTCCTAGCAGCAGAAGCATGGCTGGCCCTTGGGCTCCATGCCCTCCATACCCACCTGAGATCAAGGTTCGGACACAGCATAACCTAGGAAGCTGAGTGGGAGCGGGGCCTGAGGCCAGCCTGGCCCGTAGCCCCGTAGCGCAGCCTCCACCCTCTGGGCCATCACCATGTCCTTGGAACCAGGTTCTTGTTGTCCAGTGGCACAGGCCTAGACTACTGCAGGGACAAAGGATGAATTCCTGGGCCTTAACCTGTTACTCATTAAAAGCATGTTTTGTGTTTTCTTTGGAGGTAAACAGGCTTAAAAGTGGTTTTTCCTAAAACCTATGACTTGCCTGGGTTTGCAGCTGCCCATTAGGGAACTGCAAATAGAATAAAGCATGACCTTCATTCTGTATCTGTGGCCCTAAAACTTTGGTCACAGGTATGTTAATGATTTAGGGAAAGTGAATAGAAAAAAGTTTATCGGGTTCATTTACCCAGCGGACCTCATTCTTTCATCAGAGGAAACTGAGATAAGGGCCACCATTGTTGTTTTCAGGGACACGAGGTGGCCTGTTCATGTAACCCCAGGTCCAGACCTCCCCCTCTGAGTGATGTGGGTCCCCAGCCATTGTCCTGAGCCGACACTGCCCATGCTGAAAGCCACTGATGTGCTTGCTCGCTGGGGCTGAAATCCTCCTCCAGAGCTGGATAACCAGGATGGACACCAGGGTGGATGAGCCCACCCACCTCTGTTAACCCTTGAGAGCCGCCCTGGCCCCACACCCCAGGGAGCCTCAGTAGTGGCTGCTCCAGCGACTTCCTTCTGGCCTTACTTTCCAGTGAAAGCTCTCCTGGTAACTTCCTAATGTTGCCTTTTTCCTAATTCTTATTATTCCTAAAGCAGGGGCCGTAGTGGTCACACCACAGGGACCCTAGCCCCTTCCTTTCTGTGGACACAAACAGCAGGGTTGGGGGCTCCCACAGGGTCCCCAGGCAAGAGGGCTGTGGGCTCTAGAGGCCCAGGGACCCTCACCCTAAGCAACCCATCATCTGGACACAGTTGTACTTGGGCTGTGGGGTTCAGGCTGGACCGGGACTTGTCCCTCAGGGTGACATTCCTGCAGCCTACCTGCCCTCTCACGCTGGGCCAGCCTGATTCTGAGGGTGCCTACCTAGGATCCTTGTGACTTTTCACATACCAGCCGCTTCTGGTACCTCGCCCAGTATCCACAGAGCTCTTCACGTCATGGAATCTCCAACCCAAGCTTTCTGTCCCTGGCTAGCACCATAGCCATCTGCTGGCTGCTTCCACCAGAAGCCAAGGTGGGAGCCCAGGGCCCCCCTACTCGCTCTCCAAGCCCTCAGCCTCCTGCCCTGTGCAGTCCACACTTGCTCTTATTGTCGGATCCCTGTCTAGCCTCCCCTGGATGCCAAGGTTCTATGCCCCTGTCCAGGTCACCCTCAGAGTAAAGCCCAGTCTTGACACTTGGTGATGGGGACAGTGCTCTGCCTCGCCCTGTGTGCAGCTGGCGAGGTCAACAGCATCCCCTCTCTTCTGCCTCTTCCATCCTCAGGGCTGGCCAGGCCACTGGTGTATACTGCATGCCCAGTGACTACGCTGAAGCCCTCCTGTGTGCTCAGGGAGCCTCAGATTCTATGTGTGCCTTGGAGGCTGCAGTCCATGGGGTCGTTCTGCTCTGGCGGCACAGGCTCTGGGCTGGGCTCCCTCTGTGGGGATCTGTAGGTCCAGGTTCCCTCTGGATGCAGCATCAGGTTCCACCTGCAGGGACATCTGTAGGTCTGGCTTCTGTGGGCCAGGCTGTCTCCAGAAGGATGCCAGGGCCCCGCGTGCAGGCCGGGGAGAGCTGGGAGGGACCTCAGCCAGGAAGGGATGCAGGAAGCCCCTTGCCTGCTTGACAGAGGCTCTTTTATATTCACGATGGGCAGAGTCAGGGTCCCGGCAGCAGGGGAGGAGCCCAGATAAGCTTGGGGTCTCCCCTGGCTCCCAGCCCTCCCCACATCCTGCTGGATGCTGCAGCCCCTTCAGGTTTAAGCCTTTGGATGCGTCTTGGGATCCTGGGGCCAGGGACACATGATTCAGCACTGGAGGTGACTCAAGTGGCTGGTCCCCCATGAGCTGTGGAGATTCGTGACTCATCTGATTTATGTCCCTGAGTCATGATCCTGCCGTGCAGAAGCTGGACCAGCTGAGGCTCCATGAACCACTTCAGACAGGACTGACAAGCAGGTACTCCAGCGGTGGCGCTGAGCGGATGTTTCTGTCACCTGTGGCTGCTGTGAGTATGACAGGGTGCTGTCAGCACTGGAACTATCACAGTGTGTTTATATCTGTGGTGCAGAATTATGCAAAAGAGCGGCTCAGTGATGGGGGCCAAGTGTTCCACGCAAAAGACAAAAGCACCTAAAATGCTGTGCTGTCAGCTTGAAGGGTAAATATTGAGGTTAATTCATTTTTCTCTTCTGCCTTTGTGTTTCCTCACTCATTTCTCAGAGAAGGCAGAAGCAGTGATGGCTGACAGCAGGAGCCCAGGGGGCGAGATGACTGGCATCACTGTGACTGCTTTCCACATCCAGGTGTGGGATAAGAGTGATGGGTGTGCAGTGCATGTGCACACTGGATGTGTGCAGCATGTATTGCAGTGTATGTGCAGTGTGAGTGTGGAGTGACAGAGCAGTGTGTATGTGGAACCTGAGTGTGCAGTGTGAGAGTACAGCATGAGTGTGCAGCATGTGCATGCAGTGTCTACAGTGTGAGTGCAGCAGGTACAGTGTGAGTGTGTAACAAGAGTGTGTAGTGAGAGTGCAGTGTGAGTGTGCATGCAGTGGGAGTACAGTGTGAATGCTCAGTGTGTGTGCAGTATTACATTGTGCATGCACATGTGTGTACAGTGTGCAGTGTGTATTGAGAGCATAGTGTAGATGCAGAATGTGAGTGAGCACTGTGAGTGTGTATGCAGTGCGTGCAGTGTGAGTACAGTGTGAATGCTCAGTGTGTGTGCACCTCAGTAGCAGCTTTATTGGGACACACCTCAGGTACCATCGGAGCACTCATTTAAAGTGTCTCCTCAGGAGTTTCCCGTCTGCTCACAGGCTGTGAAGCCATTGGGTTGCCGGAGGTTGGCACATGCTACCATCCCACAAAGGAGCCCCTCACTGGCAGCAGTTGCCCGGGCCCCTCAGGACAGGTGAGCACCCATCTACTCTCTGCCACTGCCCCTTCATTATCTGGAGTACCAGGGGGGAGGTCCATTAGTCCCTGTAGGCATGAGGCTGCCACCAAACATGGTAGAAGCAGCTGTGGTGCCCCCCGTAGTCAGGAGATGCCAGCATGCCCATGGTGAGCCTCCTGCACTGATGAGCTCTGTTGGGAGGAAGCCCGCAGGCCCTAGGGCCTCCCCGGTTTTCTCCACCTCCACTTCCCTTGGCAGCAGCCCTTGGAGCTCCAGGGAGGGGTGGTTATTGGAATCCTCCAGGCTGGCCTGGTCCTTTCCACTTTTTCAGCTTGTATGCTCAGGCAGCAAAGATAGGCATGGTCAGCTCAGACTCTGGGTAGCCCCAAAAGTGTGACGAACTTGGTGGGGCCCAATGAGGGATATACGTGTGGAAGGTATGAGGCCAAACCAGGAGGGCAGATGCAATGCAGCATCCAGAAGTGGGCCCAGGGTGAGTCAAGGCCGGGCTGGGTGGTAAGCAAGGAGCAGCAACTGACATTCATAACCATATGGTGTCAGCATGACCATCATACCTGCAAAGTACCACTATGTGTGTCTCCCCATCTTACACACAGTAACTCTGAACCAGCTATAGTGTGAGTGTCTACGGGGTGGGGGGGAATTGACAGATGCGGCGAGTCAGGCCTGCCCACCCTTAACCTTGTTAAGCACTGCCCAGCATACTGCCTGTGTGATGCCAGGGGAGACCTTGTCCTCTGGAATACTCTCTTGGCGTCTTGCTGGAGCAGAGGGAGGTCAGCTTTCTAGCTCTGGCTGTGCCCATGCTTATGTGCCCAAGGGAGGGGCATGGTGGGCTCCATCTGCTGGGGCATGAGGCACCTCAATTATTGGCAGCCCCTGAATGAGACTGACCCTGACCTGCCACAAACTGGGTGCTGAGCCTCGGGGTGCTCCTGTCCCCGTGGAGGGCTGGACCTACCTTGGGCCAGTGCACCGTTTAGGGGCTGCTATAAGCCTGGAGGACTGAGTTCAGCCTGTGACCACAGTGCTGGTCAGCCTTTGGGGGTGGGGCTAGGTGTCAACTGCCCAGGTCATTGTTTCCTGGGGCTTGTGCAGCAGGAAGACCCCCAGACCCGAGGTGACTGAGGAAGCGAGCCAGGGCACAGCTGGGCCTTGGCTCATTTGTGTAGCCTTTAGCCCTGTGGAGAAATAGTATCCCTGAGCACTCTGAGGTGGCTTCCACTTGTCTGGGTGACTGAAGGTCTCAATCCTCAAGGACCCACAGTTGACTTGGGAGACGCAAGCAGTGAAAAGGAAAGAAGTAAAGAAAAGACAATCAGCATGTTTGGTATATTCTCCAGGGCACAGAGTGGAGCCTCCTCCCAACTTTCCAGCCCAGGTGTGTGGGGCCTGATCCTGGGACATGGATGTTCCTGTGGCTCCTTCCTGAGACACCACTGTCCAGGCAGTTCTGCACTCACCCAGGGCCCTAGGCCCTGTCTTTGACCACATGGCCTCAAGCCCCCAACCCGAGGGAGGGAGCTTATTGCATGAGGAGGAGGCTCCCTTGTGGAGCGAACAGCAGCCTGGGGTGGGGCTGGGCTTGGGGAAGGGACTGAGTTGGAAGGGACACTGTTCCCATTGGGTGGGAATGCTGCAGAAGAGATCAGGGACAGAGTCCAGCATAACCGGGGGTTCTGGGACTGGGTGAACACCAGGACGAGGCTGAGGCACTCTCCAGGTGCCTACCTCTCTGGATTCCCGGTGTCTCCCAGCATCCCTGGTGGTGTCCTGTTTGGGAGAAGAGGCGGGAGGTCCCAGGCAGCTGCACTGGCATGTGGCCGCAGAGCGTGGGGGTGGCTGGGTGACCATGAGGTGGTTTTATGGGAATCGGACTGATTTTGAACCATGATTCATCTTCACGTGCACTGAACAGAGCCAGACCCGGAGTCATCCTTGGAGGACGAGGTTTATTCTGCCCATCAGCTTTATGGGGACATAAACTGTGTGTTTTAGAAACCAGGAGCAGCCTTTTCATGGTGTTTTCTCTGAGGGACTGGAGAAGGCCTGGCGATTAGTATTGGGACCTGATCTATGCAGGTCCACCAGACTTTGATGACCCACTTGTATTTTCCTGAGAGTGTTTCCCCAGCAGCCTTTCATCAGTGACACATGAACACATAGACGTGCTCACAAATCACCCATGCACTGCCCCTACCCCTGTTCGCACCCTGTTCCCCTAGGAGGCTTTTCTGATGTTGCCCTGCACATAAAAAATCATGGACTGCGGGCCTGGTGTTCCTGCTTGAGTTGACTGAGTTTCGTTTGGCTTGTGAGGGTGGAAGTGCACCCTCCCTTTCTTGCTGCGTGCGTCTTATGCATGCGTAACTGCTTGGAAGCCTTTCCTTGCTCCCTTGCCGTGATGACGCTGCTGTCCAGTGCAGGGCTGTGCACCCAGGCATGTGTCTTGGGGAGCCTGTGGGGATCTCATAAGAGACACAGTTTCAAGTTCAGAAGACGTTGTGCAGCAGCTCTCTCAAGTGAGGCACCGATCACGCCGGCCCTGCCCAGGGTTGGTCAGAAGCCCTGATCTCTGGGCTCTTGTAAGTAGCACCACATCGCTGGTCTCCAAAAGTAAGTGCGTTGTCAGGGTGTGTACTGTAGTCACGAAGCCCTTTACTCTTGTGTCTCTTTACTGTTTTGTGAATGGCTTTTCAAGTACTTTGTGCACTGTAAGAACAAGTGATCTGTGCTTTTCTCATGGATTTATAGAAGTTATTATTCATTTGTTTGTTTGCCATGTGGTGGTTTTGTGGGAATCAGACTGATCTCTAGCTGTGATTCATCTTCACGTGCACTGAGCAGAGCCAGAGCCGGAGTCATGCTTGGAGGACAAAGTTTATTCTGCCCATTAGCTTTATGGTGACACAATATTCATTTATTGTGAGACAGGGTCCCTTATGTCTCCCAGGCTGGTTTCAGACTCCTAGGCTTCAGCTATCCTCCTGCCTTGGTCTCCTGAATTGTGGGGACTGCAGACATAGGCCAGCAAAACTGGCTACAGAAACTTTTTGTTTGTTTTGGTACCAGAGATTGAATTCAGCACCTTGAACTTGCTAGGCAGGCGCCGTACTGCTGAGCTTCATCCTGGCCCTATAGATTTGCTATATTCTGGATATAAGACTTTTATGTGATGCATGCTACATTGTTCAGGTTGCTGAGGGAGATAGGCCCCATTGTATACATATAAGCATATCACAGCCATCCTTCGGTGTCCCATGGAGAACCAACCCCAGTGCTCAGGCCCTGATCTGTCTCCTTGCACAGAACCCACCAGCCCTCCCTGTATTGTACTCACCTTCAGATGACTCACCACACCTGGTCCCTTGTAAATAACAGCCAAATGGGTGTTAGCTGGATTTTTAAGGAAATATAACAGGAAAACCTTCTGCACATGATAAGCATAAGTGCAGGTTTGGAGGTGTTTCTATCTGCACTCTGTTAAGTGGATATGAAGCCCATGACTTAGAGTCCACTGTGTGTGTGCACATGTGTGTGTTTTCCAACTCTGTGCACGTGCTGTTGGTGCTGCTGTGCTGGAGAACCCACACCAACAAGGACTGTGGCCTAAGAAGAGTGTGGACTGAGGGCTGGGCCCCAGGGTCTTAGGATAGCCATGCTGGGGTTCAGTCTGGACACAGGCCTGCAACTGGGAGCAGATGGCAGATCCCGGCTGAGGGAAAAAAGACCACACTCCTGCTCCAGCAGGCAGCAAGCAGAGGGGAAGTTCCTCCTGCCTTGTCTGTCATCCTGCGCCTCAGGACCTCAGGAGTGGTCTGCACCACCACAGGGCCAGGGTTCCCTCTCCCAGTGGTGGTGGGGTTGGGGGTGGGACCTATGCTGTTCCCTGGGCAGGGGGCGGGGCTCCGGCTCTGTGATGGTCCTGTCTGGATGTGTTTCAGAGGCAGAGCCCAGTGTTTGCCAAGAACCTGCATTTCCAGCCTTAAGGGCACAGAAGAATGGGACTGGGCCTCAAGTCCTGTGGCCTGAGCAAGGGGAGAGAGGAGGCGCCTTAGCTGCCATGGAGGAGGCAGGGACATCTCTGACCTAGAAATCATCTTCTGTTCTTCTGAACAAACATCTAAGCAATTCCTTGAGTTTTTAAAAATGTCTAACTTAATCAATAAAGTGTGTTTCTACAATTTCTATTTTTGAGGGGAATGTTTTAGAGAATGCTTTAAATATTAGAATTGTAAGATGTATAGTAAAATGACCCCACAATGTGTGTCCCAACAGAAAGTCACATGGGGACAGTGCTGAAAAACCCTCCCTTATCTTCAGAGGCAACCATATCCTAACTTTTATGATACAGATATAAAACTTAGGAAAGAAGCAAGAAACAAAATCACATTAGTGGCATGACTTCATTTGTATAAAATGAAATCTTAGGGGCCAGACATTTAGCTCAGTGGTTCCGTTCTGGCAAGGTCCCTAGTTTGATCCCCAATAACCACATACAACAATACCAGGTGTGGTGACTCACACCCTCCAGCAATCAGTTACTGCATGCTACAGGCTGGGTGTGGTGGCTCACACCTGTCATTTCAGCACTCGGGAGGCAGAGGCAGGAGGATTGCTGAGTTCAAGGCTTGCCTGCGCTACATAGTGAGTTTAGGGCCAGGCTGAACTACAAAGTGAGACCCTGTCTCAAAAAACAAAACCAAAACCAAAAGAGATCTTAGGATTCCTTCAGCTGTTCAGTTGTGGCCTCTGACATGACCCACTTCAACAGTGTGCAGGTGTGGATGGCAAGGTGCACCTGCACAAGTACAGGTGTGGTGTGGAAAGACTGTGCATGCTTTATGTGTATTTTCAATTTTTATAATTATCATTATTGGAATCCTCTAGATTGTAGTGTGGCTGAAGGGGTTTTCTGGCACAAGTTGGGTGCAAGGAGAGGCCTTGTGCCTACTCCTCCCAGCCTGATCGGTCAAGGGGTGGTCTTTTGTGCCCAGCACCTGCCACAACTTCAGACTTTCTGGTGCAGATCCCCTTGGCTGGGGACTCTGCTGTGAGCCTTGGGAGGCTGTTCCTGCTGTGCTCTGGCCCTTCCTCGGAACTTGGTGAGGGGATATGGAAGAGGCTGGACTCCTCCTGTCTCTGAGGCTCTATTTCTCCTGTGCCACTATGAGGGTCCTCTGCCTGTTCTTGGACCCAGGGCCCTGCTGCCCAGCTTTGGCTCACTTTGCAGAGGAGAAGCACACTGCCTTCTTGCCCTCTGTCTGTCTGTCCATCTAGCTGCCCCTGCAGTTGGTGCATAGCTGCTGTGGGGCATCTGGACTTGAAGAGGCTGAATCCTGGTGCCAAGTGGGCGGGGATGGGCAAGTCTGTGGGCTCGGGCTTGGGCCTCTCCCTAGAACACCTGCTCCTGGTTTCCCCTGCACACAGGGGTCTGAGGCATCTGGGGGGATGCCAGCTCTGAACCTGGAAGGCTCTGCACCCATATGGCCTGGAAGTTAAGGTGCAGCCCAGAGGGCCAGTCAGACAGGGCAGTGAACCAGGTGCTGCATGGGGTGCTAAGCACTCTGAAACAATTCCTGGTTTCACCTTTGAGTTTTCTGCCTGGCTCTCAGTCCCTGAGATTCTGGCTCTGGGCATCAGCTTATCCAGGTGAAGGTTTGCATTCTTGTCTCTATGAACCGATGTATGGGTACAGGGCAGCATGTTGGGGGCACTGGCCAGCAGGTGATGGTCCTCCTCATTTCCCTGTGCTGGGGTTTAGTTAATAAGACAGCAGCTCAGGGCTGGGTGGTCCCTGTCCACTGGAGGCCAGGGCGGACTTGTCTCTCCCTTGCTTCCTCCTTGTCTCCCTCCCCTCTTATCCTCACCCTGACATGAGTTGGCTGAAAGCCAAATTAATTTCAGACAGCACAGAGGGAGGTTGTGTCCCCCCTGACTGTGTGCAGAGCCCTGGCCCCGGTCCCCTCCTGGCAACCAGGCTGATGCTGGAGGGACACAGAGATGCACGGGGTCACCTTTGTTTCCTGCTCCTGGGTGCTGCTGGCCCGCACTTCTGTCCCAAGAAGCAGGAGCTCTTCTGCTCACAGTTGGCCAACCAGTCTGTTGGCCATGGTCTTCCCACATGGGCTTCCCTGGTTCTCCTGAGCCACCTATGGAGCAAGGCCCCTCCAGCTGGTTCACCAGTCTCTGCCCAGACACTGGGCAGCTCCTCCTGCATGGTGGAGCTCAGAGGGTGTGGGGGTTTTGAATGCCTATCTCTTCACCCTGAGCTCGGTACAGAGGAGCTGTAGACCTGAAATAACTTGAGCCCCAGAATACAGGATGTTCAGAGCACGCCAGTGGTGGGGCTCAATGTCTAGGGTATGTAAGAGATCAATCACACATAGCAGGTGACCATGGGAAGCCGGCTAGGCCCTGGGAGCCAGGGGAGACCCGTATGGCCCCAAACTCAAGGGGATACATGGGATGGTGATGAATGACACAGACACGTGGCTGGCAAAAGTAAACACCAGCAATACTGTGTTGATGAGGGTAGAGAGAAATGGGGAGTGCACAGGCCCAGGTCAGCTGTGTGGCCTCTGCTGGACATGAAGATGTGAGTGCTGGCTTGTGTCCCCGGCAGCCAGGTGGGGGATGCAACAAGCGTGTGTGCAGAGCACTCTTAGCAGCCTCACTGCTGGAAATTAGATGGGGTGTTTCTTAGGAACCCAGCATAGAGGAGCCTCACTGGCCAGCTCCAAAGCCACGACTGCCTATCTGGGAGCCAGCAGCAAAAACACACTAGGGAAACTGAGTCATCAGCCTACAGCTGCTGAGAGCCCCTTTCACACTGGAAGATCCAGTGAGGCCTTTCACATGCAGCAGCACCTGGCCATGTCGGCATCAGCCACACTGACAGCCCCTCTGCAGACACCAGCTTTGCATTTCCCCATTGAGTCCAGCCAGGCCTGCAGCCCAGTGGGGTGAATTCTCCCTTAGAGTCACCTTGGGAGCTGTGGTTGATGTTTCTCCAGGGTGTTGGGGAACCTCAGATGCTGGACCTTGGTAGGATCTTGGGACTGAGCTGGGGACCAAGGCTGCCACCTCCTTGGGCTGCTGAACTGGCACAGGGCTGTCCATGCTGACTGAGACGGCTGCTCCCACCCCCCTTTCCTCAGTGTCTGGGAGCTCAGCACTTCCTCTCCTGAGGCCCCAGCCCCTCCCAGGTGCCTGGCTGGACCTTGTGTGTGTCTGAGGGTGAACTTGCCAGACGAATCCTTGCAACTCAAGCTGGGCTCTGAGGACAGGTCCCTTCCACCCGCCAGTCTTCCCCAAATGACAACCTGTGATAATGAGACTGCCACGTCAGCCCTCAGGAATCTGAGGCCTCTTCAGGCGCTGGGCTGGCATCAGAGGTCTGGGGCTGGCCACCATCTCCTCCTTCTTGGCCCAGGCCCGGGGCAGGGGAGGATCTTTCCTCTCATGACATTTTGGGCCAGGGCAGCCAGAGCACAGTGTCTGAGCTACGGAGACCAGCACCATGTGACATCCTTTTGGTCTGCTGGGCAGTGCAGGACAATGGCCTTACCATCACCTCTGCCCCAGGCCTCAGAGTCACTCTTTTATCAGGGAAAGGCCAGGCAGGGTCAGCACAGCAGGCCTGCCAGGGTCTGGTCATAGGGTCTGGGGGTGGCAAGTTCTCCCCAGTGGGCACTGTGTCCACAGCTTGGAGCCTGGGTTGTGGCCCTGGACAGAGCCCCACAGGCTTCAGAGCTGGTGCTGGGGCCCAGTGGGCTTGGCCTCAGGGTGTGGGGAGCATGCATATGCTCACGTGGGGATCTGAGCAAGTGTCTGGTCATGTGAGGATATGAGTGAGCGGGTGGCTATGTGTGATTGTGTGCGATGTGGTGCAGGTCTGGGAGATGAGTGTTAAGTGCCTACAACCCCCAGCTCCTTCCTGGGAGTTGTGTAAAAACAAAATTGCAATTTTCCTCCCACCTACTTGCAGAGGTCTGTCAGCAGCCTTCTGTTGACGACGCAGGTTTGGTCACAGTTCTCAAGCTGTACGCAGACATCTTATTAACGTCATGCTCCACGAGCTCTGCTGTACAAGGGGGAACTTAAGTGATTGCTCCCAGCTCGTGCCCCCTTGGGCCTCCTTGCTGGCTGCTCTCTGACTCCCAGGGAAGTGGAGGCTGCGGGCACAGCCCTTCTCATGGAGGACACAGGGCGCAGCTCCCTGTCTGCCTCTGGCTGGCCTTCTCCCTCATGCCCTCTGCTCAGTCTGGGCCTCCTGCACTCCTGATCCTGTTTCCAGCCCATGTGAGGCGGGACCCAGTGAAGTCTGTCACCCTTCTGCCTCCAGGGAGGAGGAGGAATGAGCTCCTGGGGTCCTCACACTGGCCCGGGGTCTCAGGCTCTGGAGCCACCACTGTGTGCCACTTATAGCAGCCCTGATGATTGGCCGGCACCCCCATATGCCTGCTGCATCCCTTCCTGCCTGCCTGCATCTCCCCTAGGGCGCACAGTTGTGCAACCTACAGGCCTCCACAGGCCCAACTTGGGAACCCCTCTTCTGTTTGCTGCACCCCAGAGGTTATTGGGGTTAACTGCCCAGGGGAGCCTCAGCTCACAGGCCAGACAGCTCTGGCTTCCCCTTGTCTCCCAAGTGTGGCCTGGTCTGGGGCAGTGTTCAGGGAGGCCTGAGGCTAACAGAGGTCTCCCCCATTCCTGTGATAGCTGCTGGGATTCCAGCTCAGAAGCTTCGTGGAGACTACCCAGCCAAACCCGAGAGATGCGAGGCAGCACCAGCTCAGCCCAGAAATCCACCTCTTCAGGGCCAGAGTGGCGTCCTGGTTGCCTCTCCCAGGAAGACGTGTCCGAGCCCTGTGGGTCTGGTTGTGCACCGTCCTGCCTACTTCAGGGCTCCTCCCCCCACTGCTTGCTCTCTGTCCTGCTTAGGTCCTGGCTGGTCTCTTCTCCTTCAGTGCCCCTGCTTCCTGGTCCAGCAGCCAAGAGGTCCCATGAAGCTGTGGCTGGCTCTAGACAAGCAAGGAGGGACAGAGCTCAGAGTCAAATCCGAGCCCGGCTGCCTGTCCTGTGTCCTGTGTCCTGTGTCCCCCTCACCAACCCCCAGGGGCCACACCAACCTCCCTGCCAGCTCTCTGCTGCCCCCTGGCTTTGCAGCTCCTGCTTTGGGGGCAGGGTTTCTTTTTGGAGCCCTTGGTTCCTGGGCTGCACAAATCAGTCTGCTGTCACCTGCCGCTGAGAAGTGCCTGCAGGCCCCAGACACTTCTCCTTCCAGCCCCGTCCCGGTCCTGTGGGTGCTCAACCTCATTCCCTGTGCAGTGGGACATTGGGCTCTGTGCACTGTCCACTGATGGCCCCTCAGAGGGTCCAGCCTGGACGAGGGGCATCGTCACAGGAGCAGGAGAGGCTGGGGTGCCCGCTCCCATCTCGCTTGCCCTCTTGGGTGCTTTCTCCTCTAGCCCTGACTTCACTCTGGGCTGGACAGAGCGGACTGGGCTGTGGGTGCGCCTGAGAGCTGCAGGGTGTGTGGGCAGGGCAGTGGGCAGGAGAACCCAGGGCCCCAGCGGGCTCCCATAGCGGTAAATGTGTGAGTGGTCTTTGTGTAGCCAGGAACCGTGTGCCGATCTGTCCCTCATTTCCCCTTCAGGAGGGTTTGCAGCCTGTCTCGAGCCTGGTGTCAGGACCCGCAAAGCCTCTCTGCGGAGAGTAGGTGGGCTTGTACCCCCTCCTGCATTCAGGGCACCTAGCGGGGACTTGCAGGGGCAGCCTCCCACCTCACTTATCAAGTGGTCCTGGACTGTCACAGGGTGAGGCTGGCCACTGCTGTGAAGAGCAGGGCAGGCCAGGACTACAGTGGTATAGATCCTGCAGGCCGCTCCCAGGCCTGGAGAGAAGCCAGGTGCCCCACATGTGGGTGGCCGGAGTATCCATGGCCCATCCCAGCAGAGGGCAGCGCTCAGCAGGAGCAGGTGCGGCCACAGCAGCTGGGCTTCCCGGGATGCTTGTGGCGTGAAGTCAGCTCCGGCCTGGCCACCGCCGCACCCTGGGCTATTTTGGGAGCTCTGCCTCACTGCTCCCACCCCGCAGCTCCTGGAAGTCTAGTCAGAGTGTGTACAATGCCCCGCTTGTCCCCCATCTGTCCTTCCCCGGAGCCCCTCCAAGCCTCTCCCTCAGACACAGCTGGCCTTGCCTGGGGTGGGTGGGCTGCCCCCTCGCTGTCCCTCACTGCCCAGCATGAGGGGCTCAGCTTTGTTCTGGGCCCAGGATTGTGCACAGTGGGAAGTTGGTGGGCAGGAAGGTGAGGGTCACCGTGGTAAAGGGTGCTTGGGCCCCCAGGGTCTGTCCCTCCTGCACCAGGGATGAGGCCAGGACCCTTTCTTTGTTGAGAGGGCTCTGGGAAGTGCTCCCAAGGCCTCCCCTCCAGACCTGTTCTCAGAGGAGGGGCAGGGATGGTGAGGACCTGTGCCCAGCAGAGCTGGCCTGGACCCCTCCACCTCTCTGGTGCCCAGGTATGCCGCTCCAGAGCTGAGCCTTGCTTTGTTGATTTCTCGTCTGCTACTCAAACAAACTTCGAACTGTCCCATCCCAGCTCTGAAGACAGGGTTAAGGGCTGAGCCTGACCTGGGCCTGGGGCAAAGCAGCCCCTGACCTTGGTGCAAGGGACCCTGACCTCAGAGCATGCCTCTCTGCATAGAACCAGGTGGGGGAGTTTCAGGCCCCAAACTTCCCTTCCTTTGCACCTAGTCTGGGGAGGCGGGTTTTGGGCAGGAGACCCTAGGAGCTCCCCACTCTGGCTACAGGAGTGGCCCTTGGGAATTTAGTCCCACAGACAGGGTAGACATGGGAGGACAGAACTCTCAGGAGCCCTGGGAGGTGGGCGGGGCTTGTCAGGAAGGTCAAAACCCAGTTCAGTCAGCCAAGGGCTGTGAGGTCCCAGAGCCTGGAGGCTGGAGACCAGGCAGGGACCCCTAGGAGTCAGGCTGCCCAAGTCCAGCCTGGCTGGCAGTCTTGGAAAGAATCAATGGACCTGTGGTGGGCAAAGGGCAAGGACCTGCAGAGGCTCTCGAAGTACCTGTGGGGTGGTGGTGTTGCAGGGGACAGATCTGGTGGGTTCTCCAGGAGCTTGGCTCAGGATGGCACCGCTCCCATGCCTTCCCTTCACCCTGGTCTACCTGAGCCTCTGCTCCTGGGACCCACAAGGGTTAGTTTCTCCTACTTTATATCTGCAGTGCTTGGCATGTGTGTATGTGTGTGCCTGTGAGGACATGTGTGCGTGTGTGTGCAAACCTATTGGGAAGAGTGTCCTCCTGCTGTCACTGAGGCTCCTTTGAGGGCTGCAGGCCCCTCAGCTACCGAGGCCTCGAGCCACCCCCTTCTGCAGCCTCTGGGTGAGGTGTCCCTGAATACCCACTGGCCAAGCCCCAGGGGCCCTCACTGCGCACCTCTATGCCAGCCCCTGGGGCACTCAGCTGGGCACAGCCTCTCTCAGGAAACTTTCCCTGCAGACACTCACCCTGAAGTTGCTGCTTCGGCTGACTGTAGCTGCCTCAGGTCAGGGCATGCATAAGTTTAGGGGTGTCAGCTTGGGGCCCTAGTTTCTCTGGAGAGAGTGGACTTCAGGGTCTCTGGGTTGGGAGAAGGACCCACAGGACATGTCCTGCAGACCTTGTGGTTGGGTTTCTGGCCAGGCGTCTGCCACCAGTGAGTGTTGGGCAGCCTGGTTATGTAGGGTCCAAGTGGTCAGCTCAGGGTCAGGGAGGCCCCAGTCCTTGTGGATGCCAAGAGGCAGAGGGATCCCCGGGTGGTGCCCAGCCTGCCCAAGGCCAGGCTCGAAGGACAGCGCTGTCGAGGGACTGAGGGTTCCTGAGCAGTGAGCACTGCAGACCCCCGGGGAGGGCTCTTGAGTTTGTTTTGTTGAGGGCAGAGCTCGGCTCTGGGGCTGAACTCGATTCTGACTTGGAGCTCAGCTGGAGGACTGAGTTTGCAGGGCTGCCCTCCTCCCTGGAAGCCCCATCCGTCCATGTCCCCAGGAGGACAAGCGTGGAAGGCTGTCAGGAAGCATCCAAGCCACAGGGTGGAGGAGTGGAACAGCCCGAGTGGAGGGCAGCCAGGAAAACCCCTTCATGCACAGCCAAGCCCAGTCCGCAGTCATGGAGGGCCTCTGCCAGGCTGCAGCTAGACGCAGTGGGGCAGAGGTGCTGCCACCCCTGAGGCCACCCGCTGGACAGCGGTGTCTGCTGCCCCTAGGACTTTGTGTCCTGACTGCGGTGGAGGGGGCAGGCAGGGTGGCAAGGTGGCAGACACCCCCTTCTAGAGACAGATGGCCATGCTTAGGCATGTAGGGTAACCACGAAGGAGCCTCAGGAAGGGGTTGGTCCATCCTGGGGGGGCTGTGTCTCTTTTCCTTTCTAGATGAGTGTGTCCAGGACCCTGGAGAATGTTGGGGAGGGGGGCCACTGTAGGGTGCAAAGCTGTGGACCCAGGTTCCTTTTGGTTTCCTGGGAGGAGGTGCCCAGGCTGCTTACAGAGGCTGTGGCCTTAGGGAAGGAGGGGAGGGGCTGAGTCTTCCTACTCACCCACAGCAGGATGAGGGCCGGAGCCTCTGGGAGCTGCTGTGGCTGCCCTGTTCCCACTGCAGCTCAGCTTGAGGCCCCGGTTTCGCTCTGGGAGAGGGGCGCGGCCTGAGGTGATGGGGGCTGGCACAGGCTGGTTCTGGGTGCTTAACAGCACTTGGTTAGCACTCATGGCCTACATAGCTGCCGGGCCGGGTGAGAACCCCACGTACTTGGACAGGGGCCTTGAAGGCTTTGAACCAGGCTGGGCATGGCTGCAGTGGGAGACATAGATTCAGCCAAGGTTTTTACTAAGGTCTTTGGGAGCCACCACACAGAGCAGGGAGCCCGTGGCTGTGCAGGCCTGGGGACTTCACTCAGCCCTCTGAGCTTACCTCCATCCTGCCTGAGGGGTGAGGTCTGGAGGTCAGGTTGGGAGGTAAGTGTAGGCAAGGGCCGAGGTGTCGTGCAGAGCCTGAGATGCAGCCACTGCACTGGGGAGAGGTGGGCTGGCCGGGGTGACGCTCAAATCTGAGGACCACAAAGCAAAAGGAAAATCGATTTCCAATTACTTTCAAGCTCAAGGTTTTGCAGAAAGATAAACTCAGAAAGCGGCATTCTCAGAGCATGGCTGTGGGGAGGAAGCCCTCTGCCCTTAGCTCTGGGACCCATGTCCACTGTGAGTTTGGCAAAGACAGAGCTGGACCCCAGGGGTCCTGTCCTTCCCAGTGTCTTACAGAACATGTGGAGAGCACCCTCCTGGGAGACTGGGATGGAGGTCGGGCATGACCTTGGCTTGGCCAGCCCTTAGCAAATGGCAAGAGCACTGCTGCTGGCATTTGGTGAGGCTGTAACAGGGTCAGGGGGCCTTAGTGTATGCTGCGCGAGTGCCCAGATGCTGCCTCTGGGTCCTCTTGGCTTCTTAGAGACCCCAGCAGGCCAAGATCTGCCTGCACCCTGCTGGGGGAGGCCCTCTCCTTCTGGACTTCAGCTCCTGGCCCTGCCACAGCAGGGCATCTACAGGGCAGTGGGCAGATGTCATGGATATAGCACCCTGCCATTCTGGCAGGGGCAGCTCCCTCCTACTGGCCCCAAGAGGGTGCTGCTGGTCTTGCCACAAGCACCCCACTTCTGCAGGACTGTAGCTGTTTCCCGAAACTGGCAGTGATGGCGAGGGGTCACCTAGAGGCAGCAGAGACCAGGGCAGGATGTGCAGAGGAGTAGGCAGATGTCCGAAGTGTCTGCCCCAGGTCTAGGACCTCTGCTGTCCCATTAGGGGCACCTGGGTCCCACAGACTCACACAGACAAACAGATGTGCACAGAGGAACACATATATACACACACACGCACAGCACACTCACAGGTGACCCTGCACACTCTTCTCTGAGACCAGTTCTCTGCAGTGTCTGCTCCATACCCAGGCATGCTGAGTTTGGCAGCCTCTGTGGCACATGGGCTCCATGAATGAGGCCACAGGGTCAGCCCTCAGGTACCTCCAGCATGGTGTTCTGCCTGGCTCCCTGCTCCCCAGGGCCATGCCCTACGGAGGGTGCTGTTGCTGTGGGCTGCTCTGAGACCAATATCCCATCCCAGCATTGTGCTGCCTTCCTGTGCCACCAGGGCCTGCCAGGTTGGCTGGATGCAGGACACCGGGTGGAAGCCACTTCTGCAGTGCCCCCATTGCCCTCTGGCTGGGATAGCTCCCTGCTGTGACCCTGGGCCCTCAGGGAGAGAAAGAGGAGAGTCCAGCGCTGGCCCCTGGCTGTGGGACCTGCACAGCCATACATTATGCTCCCAAGGGGGCTGCACCCTAAGGGGGACTGGATGTCCCATTGTGTTTTGTAAAAATCAAAGGGGGAACCATGGACTTCCTCCAGCCCTGGAGCCAAACAAACCTGTTGCCGGCTCCCATGCAGAGCCTGCAGATCTCTTTGACCTCTGAGCCTGCACAGAAAGTGCTAGCATCCAGTGGGATGCCAGCTGTCCGAAGAAGTCACACTGGCTCCATGTGATCCCCGACCTGGGCTGAGATGGACACGGCCTGCCTCAGCATTGTACCACAGTGGGGTGGCCAGGGTGGGGTGAGGGGAGCCTGAGCAGGGGGCTGACATACTTGGGGCAGGTGGAAGGGTTTTGGCTCACAGCTGTGAGCACATTGTGTTTTGATCTGGGACTAAAACAGCCATAGCCCAGAAGCAGAGGAATTGCAGGAATGAGGTGGGGTGTGGGAGAGGGGTCTCCACCCTTTGTTCTTCTCTGGCTCCAGGGCCAGAGCATCAGGTGTCCCCAGGCCATTCAAGGACATACCCGGCCGGCCCAGCCACAGTGAGCAGTGTGAAAGGTCAGGCTGGAGGCCTGCCCTGCTTGGCAGCAGCCTCTGGTCCCACGGTGTCCCTTGCTCAGCAGCTCCTCTGCTCTGGTCTGTGGGCACCCTGCCTAGGAGGTACAGGTAGAGAGCCTGGCCTGCTTGGCGCATGGGTGGGGTGCAGGCCTCCCAGAGCTGAAGTTGCCAAATGTCCCACCGAGACCAGGTGCCCAGCCCTTCATGTGCTATCTCTTCCTGTCCTGAGGGGCTGGGATCTGTGGCACCACTTACACTTAAGGAAACTGAGGCTGGGAGTCACCATGTGCCCAGCTAGGATATCCTTGAAGACGTTCGGTGGATCTGCCCGAGGTCTGAGCTGTCTGCTGCTGGCTTTGTGGGCTGAGATGGACACATAGGACTGCTGGAAATCAAGGGCCTCATCCAAGTGCTGGTGCCACACAGAAAGGGTTGGTACGAGCTCATCAGTCTGCAGATGTGCCACCAGGATGCTGGCACCCTGTGAAGCTGGTCCTGGTGTAGCTGACATAGGTGGACCAGCCTGAGGGGCCTCGGTCCCCTCTTCATCTTCCAGATGTGGGGGACTGCTCACCTGTGCATAGGCTCAGGGCTGTGGAACCTGGGGTGCCATGAGATGTGTGGCATGTATGTCATACCGAGGTCAGGTGACTACAGCAGAGACTGCTGAAGCTTCTGTTCAACCCCTTGGTCAGTTAAAGAAAAAAGAAAGAAAAGAAAACCTGGCTGAGAGAGAAGCAAGGATGGCAGTGGCGCATGGCGTAGGCTGTCACAGGCGAGGACAGACCCCCAGGTCTCCACGTTTTGGGTCTCACCACCAGAAGTTCTGAGCTGGAATTGCACTGGTCAGCACATGCGAGGTCCTGGGACCTGCAACACCCGTGGCTGCACAGTGCTGAGCAGGATGGTGGCACAGAGACAGAAGAGGGACACATCATGGCCCCGTGTGTGGGTACCTTTGGCTCTGAGCATTGAGGTGTGGCTGGCACATGTGTACCCACAGCCATGGGCTGAGCTGCTGGGTCAGATCAACCACTCATCCGCCCATCTGCAGCCCTGTCTCTGCATGATCCCTGGGATGCTAGCCTTAACTCCCTGCTTCAGAAATCAGAGACCTGTGATCCATCCTTAGGGAGTTGCCCCTGACATCATCCAGGAGCCCCAACCCACCTGGTGCATCTTGGGGCACTAGCGCTTCAGCAGGGTCACTGGGGAGTTTGCACCTCCTTCTTGAAAACTTGCAAAGGGGGGAGGGCCTCAAGAAATGAAAAGAGCCCTTAAAGGGTGACTGTGCCAACACTGATCTCTGTGTAGGAGCTTCCGTATTGGACCATCAGAGTCACACACTGAGTGGCAGCCCTCAGATTGAGTTGGCACAAATCCCCTGTGCTCAGGCTCATCTTGGCACTTCAAAGAGCACCGACCTTGGCTGCAGTGCTCTGGACCGAGTGCCAGCTGGATGCCAGCGTCCTACTCTGCTGCTCCTAGGCAGCGTGGGCTTACTCCCCGCCTTAGGCTGGCCACAAGCTCCCTGTTGGACCAGCCCTGCCAGATGCTCAGAGGGGAAATTTTGTCGGCACACAAGGCACAGATTTCAGAAAGAGACGGTGGTGACACGAAACAGACGTAGCCTGTCTTCATCAAGACTTTGCAGAAAGAAATTCAAACCAGGATTGGACTTTAACAAGATGCAAACCACTTGTGCGCGATCAGCAGGGAGATGCGCTTGACATAACGTCTTGCAAACGTGGCTGGTGATGACAAGGGCTGTCTGCAGCCTGCCTGACGGCAGCCATGCCTGGGACCATCCCCATGGCCCTCCACGCCTCCTACTGCTCATTTTTTCCAAACTGAAATGATCTCAGTTGTAAGCTACTATTAACATGCCGCAGCCCCAACTTCTTCTTTTTTTTTTTTAACCAGGGTAATTCAAAACAAATGTGCGGATGCAGAACACATGGGACTGTTGGCAAGTTCTGACATCAAAGCACGTGGAGGCTTCCGGTGTCCCCAGCTCCTGAGTCTGTGCCTGTGTGTGATGCTGCCACAGAAGCATGCAGTTCTTTTTTTTTTTTTTTTTTTTTTTGAGACAGGGTCTCACTTTGTAGTTCAGGCTAGCTCCAAGCTCACTATGTAGCCCAGGCAAGCCTGGAACTCAGCAATCCTCCTGTCTCTGCCTCCCGAGTGCTGGGATTATAGGCATGAGCCACCATGCCTGGCACTGTGGTATGTGGTGCTGATTGCTGGTTGATTGCTGGTGGGCGTGAGTCTCCACGCCCAGCATTATATGTGGTTACCGGGCATCAAACTCAGGACCTTGCGCTTGCGAGGCAGGCACTGGAACCACTGAGCTAACCCTCTGGCCCAAGCATGCAGTTCTGACCTCAGCAGAGCTCCAGCAGTCACCTTCACAGTGCGTGTCCAGGCCCGCCATGCCCCTTGGCTGCCTGTGTAGATATACTCAGACCTATGGCTTCCTGTGGTGGCTGAAACTGGCTGCCACAACAGCGGTTTGAAATGACACAAATGCTATTGTTTCTGCAGCGATCCATCACACACCACACTCTGCTAATGTACATTTTGTTTTACCGTGTCTTCAAAAAATCAGGTGTGTATTTTGCTTTTGATACATCTCACCCTGGACTGGCCACATCTCAAGTGCCCTCAGGCCACATGAAGTCAAGGGCAATGCCACGTGGTTGGCACGCTGTGCAGACTGAGGTTGCTGTCACTTCCTGGAAGGCCAGCCTGCAGAGGAGGCTATGACGGAGCAGAGATAGGGCAGTGGCCTCAGGAGGAGCCTCCTGAGCTGCAGTCCCTGAAGTCTCAGCAGACGCTGGTGGCCACTTTGCAGCTGCTGCATCCCAGCTGCCAGCCTCCTGGCTCGTCTCTGTCTGGACCCAGCCTGGTGCCCAGGAAGGACCCCACGAAGAAGAGCAGGAGTCTGGCCTTTTAGGGGCTATGAGCTAAATTTGGGGGCCCTCTTGTAGAAATCTGGAAACAAAATTGCAGCTACGAGTAAGGTAAAGGTGTTGCAAGGCTGTGAACAAGAGAGCACAGTGACTGCCTGGTGGGTCGCTGGTGCTGTTCGGCAGATGGGGTGCTGCAAAGTGGGGCTGACCACACCCTTGGCATTGTCTGGACTTGTTGGTGTCCCTGGACATGTGTTTTCCATAAAGCTCTTCCGACAATTTTATTTCATTCTCCCACTTGTGCAAATGTGCTAGAAATGAGTTCTTGATGAGGAAAGAAAGCCATGGAAGTGATGGCGAGATCGACTCACTGCACTGCAGTGGGTCACTGCGGCGGGAGGGCATGGCGGGTGAAGCCGCGCCAAGACGAGTCACCCCATCAGCTTCTGCAGGGTCCATTGTGTGTGACGCTGGGTCCCTGGTGGATACGGTGTTGTGGGCTGGCACTGAGCTGGAGGCCAGATGGCAGGGCTGGTTTGGTTGAACTTGGGGAGCATTGGACCTTGAGCACACGCAACCAGAGCCATTGGCCTGGGAGCTGCAGCCGGAGTGGGACTCAGGGGAAAGCGGTCGGGATGCAGGAGCAGAGCTGGGTAGAAACTGGTCTAGGGATAAGCGGGAAGCCAAGGCTGCTCCCAGGCTGCAGTGCTAAAACCATTGGGCAGGACCTGCTCGGGCCTCAGCACTAGGCCATGTTGGTGCGCAGTGGTGCCTTTGCCAAATAGGCTGGGGTAAAGGTCTATTACTGCACCTTCTGCCTCCTGCCTCCTGGGAGGTGGGAGCCCTGGGAAGCCCAGCCACCCCATGAGGTCTTCAGAGGCTGGACAGCCGCCTCAGTGAGGTCCAAACTCAAGGGCCTGGCAGGGGGACTGGTGAGGGCTGCTCTCTGTGCCTTGGGAGGGAATGGACGCATGTCCCTGAGGCAGAAGGTGGCACTGCCAAAGGCTGAGCCTGTCTGAAGCCCGTGATCAGGAATGAATCTAGCCTGAGGACACAGACTCATGACTCAGGCCTCTCTTCTTCGTGCTGTCACATGGATGTGGTTTCCACATGAGGATTTTGAGGGGACAAATCCTTCCACCAGAGCAGGACTTGTCCCTCGTCACTGCCACTCTGTCTCCACCCCCAAGGGCCATGTATGCGGGGTGAGAGGATTTCCAGTGGGGAGAGCCCTCTAAGTGCCCCTCAGTGGAGGCAGTCTCCATTGCTTGCTCCTGGGCCTCTTGTGCTTCCTCACACAGGGGAGATGCCCAGCCCTGCTCTCTGGGTGCCCCAGGTGCTGGTGCATGCATGGGTGTGGCCCCATGTGTCCAGGAAGTCCAGGAATGAGGTGGACCCTGTGCAGCCCGGACAGCTGACACGCAGCTCATGATGTCTGCTAGGGCCCAGGGTGGAGGCAGCAGGGGGCCACCTGTGCCTGGGACCTAGAGTCCAATGTTGGGCACAACTTCCCACATCCTCTAGGACAAGGACAGGACACCTGGAGATGGGGCTGGGGGAAGCCTGTGCCTGAGGAGGAGTAGGGAGGCCTGTGAGGACGACAGAGGATTTCCAAACCAGACTTCGCCATTCTGATGCTCAGAAGTGATGTCAGACGTGGGACAGAGCAGGGAGCCCTTGACAAGCCTGAGGACAGCCTAGGCTGGGGCTTGGGGATGCCATGTTGCAGTGGACAGGGACGGTGCTGGGACAGGAGGCTGCTGGCTCAAAGATGGCCCCCCCTGGGCTGCCTACCATGCTGCAGCCCAGCTCTGGCCCTGGCCAAGGCTCCAGGCCTCCCCCTGCTTCTCAGTGAGATGGTGGCTACAGACTGTTCTCGCTGCTGCCAAGGCATGGTGACTTCTGGCCCAGCGCCCGTGGAGGCCACAGGAGTCCAGGTGCCGGTCTGATCCCTGTGCCAATGGCAGAAGCTCTCTTCCATGCAACCACGTGCAAACCCAGACAGGCCTGTCCTGGATGACAGATGTAGCAGGGTGCCCGGATGACTGTAGCACGTGGCAGCGTGGCCTCTCAGGCCAGGTTGTGGCAGACACCATCCCTGTTGTCCTGGTGTGGGTCTCCTCTGCCCTGCGGTCAGGTGGTGCTAAAAGGTCAGGGCACCTTCCAGCTGGGGCAGGAGGCCAGGCCTGCCTCGTTCCCAGACCCCACCCCCCCCACAGGCCTGGCTTCTCCTGTGTAAAGCTTTGCTTCCCCAACCGCAGAGCTCCACCCAGGAAGGGCTCTCTGGGGCCAGAGGCGCTGACAGGGCATCAGAGTCCATGTCCCCAGCCACATTGCAAGGCAGCCCTGGCCCAGAGCCCTGCCCAGTGTGCAGGAGGGAGGGAAGGGCAGTCGGGCCAGGGGCCAGGGCCTGGGCAGCCTGCAATCGGATGCATCTCCCCTGTGGCAAGATTGCTGGATGCCCTCAGTGCATGATTTAGTCAACTTGGGGGGACCACTTGCGCCAATGTGAGCTGTGCATAAAGTGCTCACAGACCCCAATTTGGAAATCTCGGACCAGTGTCCTGACCTCCTCCACCTAACTGGGATGGTGGGAGGGTGGGTGCTTGTCCCAGGGAGGAACCTGGGCGGGGAAGCAGAAGCCTTTCTCCTCCCTGCCCACTGCTGCCCACCCAGCCTGCAGGGGACACAGCCATCTGGAGCCTCTCCCAGGCAGGATGAGCCTGGTCCCCTCTGGCTGCACCTACACCCATGCCCTGCCGAATGTGTGAAGGTGGCCCCTTTGGAGGGCTGGGCAAGCTGGGAGCCTCCTCTCTGGAGGGGAAGCATGTACAAAAGGACAGACACATGTGCACAGCGCCCCACTGTCCCCAGCCAGGCAGAGGCAGGTGGCCAGTTCTGCTAGGCCACGCTGGGTAGGGAGGCTTCTTGCCATGATTTCCCTGCCCTGAGTCCCAGTGTAACTTTTCCTCAGCCAGTGATGCCTTTGTTTAAAGTGGCACCGGGACCCTTTGCTCCGGTCTCTGTGTGTGGGGACAGGCTCATCCCCACTACTCAGCTCAGAATTCCCTTTGCTGTCCCCAGGTCTGAGTGTGGCCATCCTAAAGTCTCTCCCAGGGGCTGGCTGCTGCAGATCCAGAGTCGCTGCTGCCGAGGAGCCTCCACATCTCAGCGACTTCCTGCCTTCAGTATATATTTAAGTGTATACAAATTCCCCTTTTGTCTCTGCATTGTTCCAGCCCAGTGCCTGGCTGGCCACAGAGGGACTTTCCTGGTCCACTCTGGGCCTGTGCTAGGTGGCCAGGATGTACTGGGCAGGGAGGAGAGCTTGGTCCCACCCAGCCTCACCCACACCTGTCCCAGGTCAAGCCCTGCATCCTGAGGCCCCCGGAGCCTCTGCCAGGGTCTGTCCAGAACCTGTGGCATGGGGTGCCAGTTCTGCCCACACTGGGGCTTCAGCCAACCTATGGCCTAGTGGGTGTCTTGCCTTTTCAGACAATCCCTTCATGATACGTGTGACACAAACACACGTGCTTCTCTCTCTGTGTGCAACTGGACATCTTGTCTGATCTCAAAGGCTTTTCTGAGTCACAGATGCACCAGGTCTACAGTTTTCTTCGACTACCTGGGAGGCACAAGGTTGTGCAAGAGCAGTTAAGCCTCAGAAATCCTCAGCTCCACGGCTTGGCAAAGCCTCGAGATAAATTCCAGGGTCTACACTCTCTACAGAGATAAGATACTCCTGATGTACAACACAGAGAGAGCAGTTGGACAGCAGGCCCAGGCCCCATGGCCTTCAAGAGGTGATGAAAACACATGCAGTGTTAAAGAATCCTTATGGTGAGCGAGCCCACTGCCACGAGTCCCCCACAAATCCTGCCCCTGCTTGGAACACACTTATCATTCTCACCACCTTCCGACCAGATCTGGAGTCCACTTCCCCAGTGATCAAGAATCCCGCCAATGCTCTGCCGAGTGCCAGCTAGGGGAAAGGCAGTGGACAGCAGAGGACCTGTGTCCTCCTCCATCTGTTCTCCAGATCCGACTTCTGTCTCTTCCTCAAGGTTCAAATGAAGGGAAGGGAATGTTTTGAATTGATTTAGGACATTCATGCTGCCACAACAGCACAGCTAAAGACCCCCAGGGCAGAGGACTCTGGAGCTGCCAGAGAAAGTGGTGAGGATGGTGGGATGAGTGTGCACATCGAGAGAGGCCTAGTGTTGGGACGTATGGCACTGTGTTTTTACAAAGTGCCTCTCAAGCTCTAAGGTACAAGAGTGGAAGACAAAGCAGGGCTGCTGCGAGAGGGCGGGGTTAGGGCTGAGTCTGAGCAGGCAGGCCCACAAGCAGCTCTGCTGGGAGACTCCTGCCCTAAGGGAGGGTGGGTGTGGGTTCCGAGGATGGGGCTGCAGAGCCTGCTTGCCCAGAGCCTCTGCTGGGAGGGCTTAGGCTTGAGCACTCTGAGCTGGAGGCTGGGAGAGAGGGTGGAGCCCGGGAGCCCAGCCAGCCACACAGATGGTGGGCAATGCTTCCCTGTCTTTTTAGCTAGGTGGTGAGCACAACAGAGACAGCCCTAGACAGGGACGCACAGAGGCCTTCTGACACTCGTAAAGATGAGTTGCAAGAATTAAGAAGACGGGCTATCATTATCTTGGAAATAACCCAGATGCCCATCAACTGGAGACTGGATAAGGAATATGTGGGTTTTTAAAAAATAAAATGGAGTATTACTCTGCCATAAAGAATGACGTTCCATTCATTTATGTGCAAATGGATACACCTTGAGGACACACTAATAAATGAAATAAATGGATCACAGATATGTAAATGCCATATCTTTTCTTTGGTATGAGAACCTGTAGATGTAAATGAGTTCTAGAATGTATGATAGATTTTGTGAAATAGGAAATACTCAAAGGGAATGTGGTAGGGGAAAGTAATGAGGGGAAAGAATAAATATGATTTGGAAAGAAAAAGAAATAGCATGTATATAGGGGGTGGGGTTGTGGGGTGGGTAGGGATATGGGTAAAAAGGAGAATTAACTCGTGTCATATACTGTCAAATTTCCCAATGTTGAGTGTGATTGTGAGCTGTATGTAAAATGTACAAATAAAGAATTCAAGTGAAAAAAATTAAAAGAATTAAGATGACAACAGAAAACTTAAAGAGAGCAGCACACATTGAGAAAAACTCTGAAACAGAGGGACACAATTCAAGAAAAAATGAGAAATAAAAGAGAAATATCATTTCAGAGAGGAAGGACCAAACCAGGAAAGACACAATACTGCATAAACTCAAGAATAATCCTTTCAGAAAAGCAGAAAGTAAAAAGGAAGAAACTGATAAAATTTTAGAAAGCAGAAAAAGAGATGAGAAAGGTTTGAGAAGCCAGAAGTGGTGACACTGGTCTGCAGTCCTACCTGTGTAGGAGGCTGAGGCGGGAGGATCACTGGACTCTGAATGTGAGACCAGCCGGGACAATGTAGTGACACCCCATCTCAAAAAAGGGAAAAAAGTAATAAGAAGTGTCTGAGAGAAGCTGACAAATTTTCAGATTGTTAAAGAGATGAGAATACGAGGTCATAGGTGCCCCTGAGTTAAAACAACGAGGAAAATCAAAGAAAAGGATCATCACCCAAAGGCCACACTCAAGAAAACTTCCCTGAAAGAGAAAGGAAGCGCCATGTGGAATGGTTCAGTGGAATGGCAGTTGAGGCTGAGAACATCATCCCAGGATGACCACTGCAAGACACGCTCACGTCAAACAAGACGGAAAGAAAAAAGAAATGCTCTGGTGACCGTCTTGAGAAACAATGTGTTTGTCGTCAGACTCGGACAGCAGCTGTTGTGGGAGTTGGGTCAGGAGCCCTCTGAGGATGGGCAGGCGCTGCTGCTGGGAGCTCCTGTCACACAGCACACACAGGAGCTCAGGGGACATCATCTCTCGAGTCCCTGCTGGAAGATAGTCCTCAAACGAGCATGGAGGAAGGAAGGCACTGTTGGGAAGACGTGGACGAAGGACCCAAGGAGTGTGGGTGAACTTGAGTTCTTTTACCCTTAGGGTGTGCACACTCACACACATGCACACACGTGCACACACACCTCACACCACACAGTGAGAAGTCTAGACTTGTTGGACGACCAACTCAGTGCTTGCCATGGGACTCCCTGGGCCAGGAGAGTGTGGCTGGAGCCAGGAGGCCACTCCGAGGAGCAAGGGCCAGGCTGGGTGTCCATACCTCACTGCTCTTTGCCCTCAGAGCCGGCCATGCTTCCTGCTCAGGTGGCCATGGGCCGGAGGGCAGGTGATGCTCTGGGCACTCTGCTGACTCTGGGCAGACAGATGTGTGGGGAAGGTACGGAGTTGCTCTAGGGGAGCTGCTGGCTGGGTGTCATGCTCCACACCCCACCCCTGCCTCCCATGCTGAGCAGTGCCCCAACTTGGTGACATTGGTCAGCTGGTGTGTGTGGGGGCCTGAGGCTGCGCTGTGGCTTTCTGCATCCGCTCAGGCCCTGGGGCCGAGCTCTCGGGGGCCTGTCTGCTGACGGCTGCAAGTCCTGCAGCATTCAGTACCTTGCACTGTGGTATGAGGGTCGCCCTGTGCTCATGGCTTCAGATCTTGGGACCCTGCGGGGCCCTTGCTGCGCTCTCCCAGACACATGGCCAGTTCGTCTCCTGCTGGTTAGTTTGTGTCTCCCATGAGCTCACCAGCAAAAGGCATCGTGTCTAAAATCCTTGGCAAATTCACAGGCAAAGTATGCTTCTTACTCCTCTGTTTGTATCCCACTAATTCACACTGAATTTAAAATAGATAAACATGTTTAATGACCATTTGCATCTCTTACTGTGGGCGTTTTTTATGCTGCTCCTTTCTGTTAAAGTTTTCATGCTGTGAAACATGTGCCTTCATGTTTAGTCAGTATGTCCCGGCTCCAGGTACAAGGATGAGTGGACAGGAACTGCTGCTGCCCCCCAGGCCTCACTCCACCCCGTTCCTGAGAGCACTGCTCTCCCCTCTTTCTGTTTTTCTGGTCTTGGAGGCTGGATGCAGAGCCTTCCCATGAAGCTACACCTCTAGCCCACTTTTTTTTTTTTTTGACAGGGTCTCACTTTATAGTTCAGGCTGGCCCTGAGCTCACTATGTAGCCTAGGCAAGCCTTGCACTCAGCAATCCTCCTGCCTCTACCTCCTGAGTGCTGGGGTGACAGGCGTGAGACACCACGCCCAGCGTTGTGGGGTGTGGTATTGATTGCTGGTGGGCGTGAATCACCATGCCTAGCATTGTATGTGGTTAATGGGGATCGAACTCAGGACCTTCGTTTGCAAGGCAGGTGCTGGAACCACTGAGCTAAATCTCCAGCTCTCTCCAGCCCACTTTTAATTTTTTATTTGGAGACAGGATCTTGCTGAATCTCTACATCACTCAAGCTGGGCTCAAAGGTCTGACCCTCCTGCTTCAGCTTTCCCAAGTGCCAGGATCAGGGTGTGAACTATGGTGCTGGGCCCTCTGCTCTTCCAACACGGTTTCTGGCTCCTGTCTTCGTGGGGTGACCTCTGCATTTGCACACATGTGCCAGGAGCTGGGGACAGGTGCTCACTGTGCTGGAGTCTCTGCCTGCCGCATGGTGTCCTGGGACTCAGGGACCCGCTCCCTCCCTGGAGGCAGCCGGGCCAGTTGGCCTTGGGCTGCATCCACAAGGCTGGGACATGCTACTGGGCAGGGGCTGGTTACACTCTGCTCTGCAGCCTGACGAGGACTCTCCACCCGAGGGCTCTAGCCTGAGGCTGAATACCTAGAATGCTCACCTTAGGGAGACTTCACTCAAGACCAAAGGCTTTACTTATATTCTTTAACCAGGACTTTAGTATATTATTTATTTCAGAGCCATGGCCTCTTTTTCTCTAGGGTCCTGCTATTTGTTTTCCTCGAGCTATAATTGCCAATTTTCTCCACTGCCTGTCTTTCCCACTCAGTGTCTGGGAATTGGGGTTGCACTGGGCTGCCTGCTCTCCCGGGCTTATCTCTGGGCCTCCCTCCCTGTTGGCCTTTACCCCTTCATTTCCTAAAACCGTATTCTTAGCCCAACAATAAACATTAGACAATTGAACTCTCAGGCAAATCATCCAAATAAGAAGGAGGCAAAGGAGCTAAACAGATGTTTCTGCACACAGGTGATTGGAGACATCCACAGACTCGGTATCCCTGGAGATGTGAATTAAAGCCACAACCGGACCCACTCTATGCCCCAGGATGTGGGGGTTAAAGGGGAGAGAAGGGTATGGCAGCATCAGGAGAAGCAGTGGAAAAGAGTGCTGTTTCCTGAAACTCTGAAGCCTGAAGGACCACGTGCTCAGCAAGTCTCTCCTTAGGTATCACTGCAAGGACGACGCATGGTCCATGCAAGCGCTGCTCCCACATGTTCACAGCAGCTCTGTGCATAATGAAAAGTGCTGTTCATCCAAATGGTTGTCACTGGACAAAGTAGTGAATAAATGTGAGCACAATGGAACATCTCACATCCATGAAAAGGAAGAAAGTATGGGCACATGTTTCAACACAGATGAACTTTGAAAACATGATGCTGAGCCAGGGATTTGGCACAGTGGCACTGCTCCTGCCTCACAAGCACAAGGTCTTAAGTGTGATCACCAGCACCACACAGAAAACCCCACAGTGCTAAGTGAAAGAAGCCAGACACAAACATGAAGGACGCATGATTTCATTTATTGAAATGTCTAGCAGATGCTATACTGCAGGGAGAGAAAGTAATTCAGGGTTGCCAGGGGCTGGAGAAGAGGACAAAGAAAGTGATTGGTGAATGGGGTTTGTTTCAGGGTAACAAAATCATCTAGGATTAGACAGGAATTACGGAGTCTTGTGGTCACAATTGAATGAAAGATTCGATGGCTTGTCAGTCCTATCAATAAAATCAACATGTCTGTGCATGATCTGCTGGTCAGACAGAATTTGGGAAGACATGCCAGGTCTTGTGCACCTGAAAATTCTGGCACTGTTCATTCACCTTTGTGTGCTGTTGACTGTTTACTTGCTGTGCAGGATAAATGCCCGGGACATCTCCTTTGTGAACTTTTCCATGTAAATGATTTTGGTTGTTTTATGTGTGTTGTTATTGTGGATTTTTTTTGTCTGTTTCTTTGCTTTTTTTTTTTTTTGAGCCAGGGTCTCAATGTGTAGTTCAGGCTGGCCTTGAATTCACTATATAACCCAAGCTAGCCTGGAACTTGCAGAGATCCTTCTGCCTCAGCCTCTTGGGTCCTGGTATCACAAGTGTACACCATGTGGGTCTGTGGCTGTGAGGCTCACTGAGTGGGGTGCTCCTTACACACCAACTCTGATGCCTCACTGCCTGCTGTACCTGATCCTTGGTGCTGAGCAGAACCACACTGGGAAGAAGAATGAGGGGCAGTGGGTTGATAGACCTGAATGCTCTCCAGGGACAGTGCCTGCCACATGGGATCAGGATCTGTCTCCCGGACATTTTCAGATCACAGGGTCCATGCAGGGGCTCCCAGGTGTCTTCTTTGTCTGACTGTCTTTCTTGGGACCCTGGACCTTTAATCCCTCTCTGACTTGCCACCTTCTCTGATGCCTTCACAGATGGTTGTCTGACACAGACGAGGTTCTCCAGCTGTTTTCAGAGAAGCAGTCAGTCTGTGGACACAAAAGAAGCCACTGTTACAAGACGTGGAGAGTCAGGTCTGATGGTCACTGAGGTTCTCGGTCCTCTCTGGTTTGCACTCTCTAAATTACAGAGATACTCTCCCCCATGTCTGAGGATGGTCATTGGCTGTCCTTTCCTGACTGCTGTTTTCCTCACACACTGCTGGGGTATTGAGGGGAGGGACAGTGGGCCTCAGTGGCACCAGTTTGCAGCATCTCTGCTATCAGCTGATGGCTCCCACCGCAAAACCTTTGTTTCACTTTTGGTAGTTCTCACCCACATTCCTGTCTGGCTAGAAGCCTCTTCCCTTCTTGGCTTTTGTGAGAAGACAGGTGGTGGACACTTACCACTCCTGCCTGCCTGTCTTCCTGGGCGGTACCACTCAGCCCAGCCCCACCAGTGTCTGTCAAAACCCAAACACAGGCAAAGGCAAGAGAAGAAAGTGAGGTACAAAGGAACAACACCACGAAGGTGCCCTGGCCCGAAGCAGGGTTCCTGGGGACAGCGCCTGTCATAGCCCTGGGTTGGCTGTGGGAACCAAGAAAGAAGGATTTCAGTCCAGCCACAGAGCTGTGAAGAAGAGACCACTCACAAGTGGCCAGAAGACTTGCATATACTTCTGCAGTAGGCTCAGGCTAGGAGGGTGAGGGTGCTGCTAAAGCCTGGGTACCTGGGGAAGCCTGGAGTCCAAGGGCCCTGCGGTGCTGCAGAAGCATCAGGGCTAGGAAAGGGCCTCTGTGCCAGTCAGCCTTTAGTCACAGCTCACTGAGGAGGACAGGTCGATTCTGGTCCACAGTGTGGGAGGCTCCGGGCTGCACAGGGGTTCATGCTTTGGGCCCCCAGCTGGGGGTGCAGATGGCATTGGCAGTGTGGAACAAAACCACTTAGAAGCAGGAACTGGAGAGAGGAGGGTGGATCCTACCCCCAGGCTCCCTCTGGGGCTCACCTTGCAATATGTTCAACAGCTCCCAGTAGTGCCACTGTGGGGCCTGTATCTCTGGGGGGACTCAAAGCCCAACAGAGCAGCCTCACTGTGCCCCAGGCCTGCCAGAGGCAGCCTGGAGGGTGGAGGACCCTGCTCTGTGTCCCCAGGAAGCACTCAGTCTTTCATCTTTGGGCACAGAGCTTTCCCTCCCCCTGCACAAGGTGGAGGCCTGGCCCCCTCCTTGTGTGTGCTATGGGCCCAGTGAGGGGCCCGAGGGCCCGGCAGGAGCAGTGTCCACAATGGCAGAGGCTGTGGCTTCAGGCGCAGCCAGGATCTGGAAGCGGGGCTTCCCTGCTCCCTCTGTGTTCTGGGGCCTTTGCCCTGAGGTGGACAAGACCTACTCTGTGTTTGGGGACTGGATAGGACGCAGGTTAGGGAGGGAGCTGGAGAGGGCCAGTGAAGGCAGAGGTGAGCTTTCTGATGCTGCTTGTATCTGAGGTTTGGAAACAAAACTGGCAGCTGGGGAGGGAAGGATACGGCTCCTTCTAGCAGAGTCCTCCCCAGTCACACCCACTGGAGCTCATGCAGAGCGTGACCTTGTGTGGAAGTGGTGTGTAAGGACAGAAGATGGTTATTGAAGTAGGTGCCCCTGGCTGCCTCATTGGTGTTCTTATCATCAAGAAAACAGGGCTAGGACACAAGGACGTCTGGGTGAGGCAGAAGCAGAGGGGGAAGTTCTGCATCTGTAAGCCAAGGGAGGCCACCCTCCTGCAGCCGCAGAAGCCAAGAGAGGCAGTAGGGGCTCCTTCCCAGCTCAGAAGGGGCCGACTTGCCCATGCCTTGCTTTTGGGCTCCTGGGGCTCAGGATGAGGAAGACAGGTTCCTGCCACCTGAAGTGGCCCTGGATGTGGTGCCCTCTGCCGCATCCCTTAGGCACAGTTATTCCCACTGGCCCAGTGACCCTTCTGATCTGGAAGAGGGTCAGCAAAAGTGTGGCCTGTCAGGACTCTGGAGATCAGTGGGAAAGGCTGCGTGTGGACTTGTCAGGGACATGAGGACTCCAGGACTGGAGCACAGGTGCCCCAGAGATGCCCACAGTCTCTGTAGCATGGACTTGGCTATCTGCCATCTGCCCAGTCAGCTTCCAGTCAGGAATACCACCTGGGTAGGTCTCGCAAAGGAGCCAAGCTCAGCTCTCTTGAGTGGCTCTGAACTATTTGGCCCCTTGTCCTTGGGCAGTGGGGAGAAGACAGAGATGGGGAGGGTTTGGGGTACAGGCACCAGGTGACCCAGGCCACACTACAGCCAAGTAGGGCAGCATATGTGACATGGAGCTTGCATTAAACAACAGCAGCTCAACAGTAAACTAAGATCTATGACGAAAAGTTGAGAAGGAAAGTGTCAAAATGGTCTTCTCCGAGTGGTTGATTTCATTTGTTTTCCTAAGATTTCTGTATTTACTGGAGTTTCTGTATTTCTTTGTGAATAGAAGAAAACAACCTTTTCATATTAAAGGATCTTGATTAATAGGATGAACATTGAAATTTACAAGCCACAGAACTCACAGTCCCAGGGCTGTGACAGTGATTTGGCCACGAGTCTAAGCAGTGACTTCCTGGCCACCGCGGACAGTTTGGAGCAGCCGGCGGGTGAGACATAATCATTTGCTGGCTTGAAACCAGTGGCTCATGGATTTAGATCAACAGTTCTCAAAAAAAGTCCCCAGCTGATGCTCAGATGAGGGCAGGACCCTCCCTTTGAACCTGGGTCACACCTACTGTGTCTACAGTGCTGGAAATCGGAGTAGAGAAAATTTCAATTATTTGTTTGTCAATTCACTAAAAAGTGATAGCAAAAGCATCATAATTTAGGTCCAAAGCCATTTTCCATTTGAGATAGACTGGCTTGAACTCATCCTCCTGCTCAGGCTTCTGAGTGCTGGGATTTTGAGCATGCACCACCATGCCTGACCACATAGCCTATTTTGGATAATAATATACCTATATTTTCTAAAACAACAAAAACGACAAAAGTAGCACATTTAAAAAATAGCATTTTTGCAAATATCTTTAGTGTCTAGCTTTATAACATCTGGGTAGATTTTTCAAGGCCTCCTTCTGTAATCACTGTGTTGTGTCTTACCTGAGCTTATGTGTACAAAGAAAATCTGACATCACATAGGAAAGTGAAGTCTTCCAATAGAATTTTTAGATCATTGTGGACATCAATGTTTGATATTACTTTAAAACTTGACCTGTTAGTGTCTTGATTAGTGTGATGAAGAGTCTGAACCACATCAAAAATTTTTTTTCTTTATTTTTACGTGAAAATTCGCTGGTGCATCTTGCACTTTGAACCATGATTTTAAAAAATCACTCTTTGGTTGTTTGGAAAGTACTGGTTTACTAAATCATGGATCTCCCTAAAGCAGATGAAATTCACCAAGGATGCAGTGAGGCAAAACCAGGCTGGAGTGTCTCAAACAGAACGTGAGGCCATTTCAGTTTCTGTGCAATTTAGTGACCACTGGAGTTCTCACTGACTTCACCCTCTGGGAAGAGCTAACTTTTAAAAGTGGCCATGAGGGTTCTGTCATCCTTTCTTCAGAAGTACCAGTCATGGCCACTGTAACGTTGTGCAGCAAAGCAAGCCAGGGTGTGTAAGAGAAGCTCTGCTCTCACCTTTGAGGGTCTGCAGGCCCACCCAGGTCTTCATGGGCTGTGCTGGGACATTCTGGAGGTTCTGTTTCTCCTGCAACTTGAGTGAACTTGGCTTTTCACTGAGAGTCAGAATCCAGCCTGTTCCATGAATCTCATCTGGGAGCTAGGCCGAGGAAATAACAGATATTTGAGGATATTGTCTCAGATGAGAAACACATGCACTTGGTAAGCTGTGGAAGTCCATTGGTCAAAAAATTCTATAGGTGGACTCCAGACTGATGGACAGGGATGTACATACCACTATAGGTGAAAGGGAAGGGGATAAATGTTGGCCAGCTCATAATCCAAGCTCTTCAGCCAAGTTCCATCCAACATATGTTGTTACTTTAGATCATCAATCTGACTTGTGTAAGAACCACGTAGTAGATTAGTGATAGCTCTGGGTGTATCTGATAATTGACATGTAGGCCACAAACTGATGAGGGAAGATACACCCCAGATGTGGATGACACCAACCAGTAGGGTTGTATTTTAGATGGGGAAAGAAGGAGGAGCATCAGTTAGGGTGCACTGAGGTCCATTAGAAGACAGATGCAATATAATATCCTTATAGGGTTACATAAGGGATTTACCAGGTAGGCTTACAATGGAAGAATGCAAAGCCCCCATTGGAGGCTTTCTGCACTTTGCCACTGCCTTTGGATACCTGTACTTAGGTTTCCTGTACTTACTTCAGCCTTGCATTGCAGACCCTTTGGTTTCCCAAAACAGAATTGTACCAGACTCAGTGAGCCCTTTGAACTTTAGCTTGACCGTTGTCCCTCCAGAGTTCAGAAGACAACTTTGCATTCTTCCATTATAAGCCTACCTGGTAAATCCCTTATGTAACCCTATAAGGATATTATATTGCATCTGTCTTCTAATGGACCTCAGTGCACCCTAACTGATGCTCAACACCCTTTGAAAGGATCTGAAAGTATTGTTGTGCCAATAGATGCCCATCTGTAATGTACTGGGTCAGTCTAGGTGAAGGGAAGATTCTAGGATGGTGCCTGGACCAGAGAAAGTTGATAAAGGGTTCTACCTGCCCACTTCATCTTGGAGGACAAACATGAGCCTTGTGTAAAGCTGGTCTATCAGCTGCTCTATGCTGATGGAACAAGGACTATGAAACTGGTCCACAGAATGCTGCATGCTGCCAAAGCAGCACAGTGGTATTGGTCCATGAGTGACTGGACTCTGCTGGTGCAGGGTCCATGGAATTGGTCATGAGATGCTGAAGTCTGAGGAACAAAGCAAAAGAACTGGTCCATGGAATGCTGTATGAGGGCAATGGAATCCATCTGTATTAATCACTTTTCTCATTGTTTGGCCATAATATCCAATACCTACAGCTTAAAGGAAGAGAAGTTTATTTTGGCTCACATTTATACTCCGTAGTCAACTCTAGGTCCAAGGCAGAAAATGGTGTGGCAGAAAGGTATAGCAGGGGAAATGCTGCTCACAGCGTGTGGTCAGGGAACAGAGTGGAGGAAAGATCAGAGGAGGGAGATAGAACCACTCCTGACCATAAAATTCAGCACTACCATGATCCAGTCTCCTTCCAAAAGTCCTGAGTATGAGTGGGTGAGGCCCTTGAAGGACATTCTTGATCCATGAGATGCTGATGTCTCCTGTACAAGGACAACGACATTAGATGTTGTACTCTTATAGAACAAGGACAAGACGGAAGGTCCACGGGAGGCTGTATTCTACTCATACAAGAACAGTGGGCCTGGCCCATGGATGCTACACTGCTGGTATGAGGACAATGTAGATGGTCCATGGAAGGCTGTTTTCTGGTGGGAAAAGACAATGTACTGTCCATGGATGCTGAATTCTTAAAGACAAAGACAATGGACTAGCCCATGGGATGTTGCACTCTGTTGGCAGAAGGACAATGAACTGGTCGATGGGATGCTGAATTCTGAGGTACCAGGACAATGGAACTGGTCTATGGAATGTTGTAGTGTACTGGAACAAAGACAATGGAATGGGTTCATAGGATGTTGCCTTCTGATGGAACAAGAACAATGGAATGGGACCAATATATATTGTCCTCTGATGGTATAAGGATGAGGGAATGAATCCACAGGATGGTGAACTTTGCTGGGGCAGGGACCCTGGAGCTGCCTTGTGGGATGCTGCAGTCTATTGGAACCAGGGCAAAGCACAGGCCCATGGAATGTTGCCCTCTGATGGAGCAAGGACAATGGAATAGGTCCATGGGATACTGCAGTCTGTTGGAACAGGGACAAGGAAACCACCCCATGGGATGCTGTAGTCTGTTGGAACAAAAGCAATGGAAAATGTCCATGGGATGCTGCAGTCTGTTGGAACAGGGACAGGGAAACAGATCCATGGGATGCAGTCCTCTAATGGAACAAGGACAATGGTACTTGCTCATAGGATGCTGAGCTCTTCTGGTCAAGGATAATGGGAATGCTGACCTCTGATAAATAAGGACAATGAAGACAGCTGGTCATTCCAGGAATGTCAATTGTGTACCTGAATACCTAATGAGGTGTCAAGTGAATAAGGGCACCAAAATGTGCGGACCATTCACAGTCCCAGGTGATGGTGCCCACAGATCCCCTCCTGGCTCTGCTCCTTGCTGCCCTCTAGATTTGGTGACAGCCCCTCACGGGCTCACCTGCCTGAGTCTTTAACCTTATTGTAGTTACTTCTCACTGCTGGGACAAAGTGACACAAGTTAAAGAAAGTAAGGGTTACTTTAACTTGGGGTTTATAGACATTTCAGTCTATCATTGGCTGGCTCCAAGGCAAGGCAGCATGGTGGGGAGAAACAGTCCATAGCAGGGTGGGCAGGAGGCAGCAAGCCTTCCTTCTTCCCTTTTTATGCCACTTAGGCTCTAAGTCTCTTGTTTGGTGCCATCCACATCCAGTATGAGCTTTTGCTCTTCAGGAAATGCATCGCCCGCAGCAAGAATTGTGCTAAACCAGTCAGACTAATCCAGTATCAATTAACCATGGCCCCATTGCTTCCAAGAGCCCCATCTATGAGCACGTGAGGCCTTGGGGACATCTAGATATAAGACATAAACACTTCTCACTCCTACCTCAAACTAACCCTTCTTCCTGGGAGTATGGAAGACAAGGTCTTGGGCTCCCTGAGGGATGAACCTTCTTCTTCTGTAGGAACCCAGACGTGATCATGTCTTTCTTAGATCGTGGTTCCTGGATAGGCAGTTGGTAAATAACTCACCTTTGCACTTCCAGTGCAGGTCCCAGCTCCTGGCACCAGAAATATTTGAGGAAGATACAAATTACAACAACAACAACACAAACATGATGGAAAGAAAGGTCAGGTGCTTGTCCTAGGCTGGAGAACCTAGTCATCAGCCACTGGTTGTTTCTGGTAGATGTCTAATTGTTGACTCTCAAAGAGACAAAAGAAAAACTGAATTAAATGTCTAGTCATTGCCAATTTCCCCAGTGCAAAGCTCCCATGGCCAATATCAAGTTGACAAAACAGGGCTGGGGATGAACATGCAGCCAACTCTCGGGAGTTACCTGGTTACCAGGCTGGTGCAGCTCCCCTGGGTACCACAGTGGCCAGGCAGTAGGAGGTGTAGGTGAGGCCCTGGCCCACTTTGTGCTGAGTCAGATCCACAAGGCTTTGCGGAGAGAGGGCAGAAGGTTCCCATGTTGCCGCCACTCCAGCTCACAGATCTTGGGCCATGAGGACAGAGAAGTGGAGCATGATCAGAGGCTGGGGTCTTCAGTGTTCCGCAGCTGTGAGATTCACCATCCCCCTTCTGCTTCTGAGCAGATTGAGGTCCTGGGCACTGAGCCACCCTCCGCCCCCAAAGGCCTGGTCTCACCCTGGTGAGGAAGGACTCTGCTTTCTGTGCCCTTGGCTGTGCCCACCTGTGTCCTCATCATCTCCTGTCTGTCTTGCACCCCAGAGGCCCAGACTTCGGACCTGGTCCAGCAGCAAACCCTGGCAGAGTGTCTGTGCAGGGCCGGCACAGTGGTGGGGCTGCTGGGGGCCCATGGTAGGGGCTGGGTTGCCCCTATCTTCCTCCATAGTCTCCTACGGGATGCAGCTGTCCCCACTCTCTGGGGTCACCAGCCCCCAGAGGGAGGCTCCCTGGCCTCCTGGCAGGTGGTGGGTCTGACACCTGGTACCTGCTGTGCGGTAGGAGAGGGATACTCAGTCCTACCCATGGTCACCAAGTGTGCACTGGGTATGGTGGGCATGGCTGGCGAGGCAGAGGCCCACTAACGGTTCTTCCTTGGAAGCTTCACCGAAGGTCTCCAAGGCCATGCTGCTGCAGTAGGTGATGGCGCTGTGGCTGCACAGCACCACAGAGCTGTCTGTGGGATCTGGGGAACATGTGGATTCTGAGAATGTATCACAGGACCGTTTGGAGATGTATGATTTTCTCAGCAGCCTCTCCTGTCACCAGCCATTTTATCTCTTCTGCCAAATTGTGGACCCAGGCATCCCCTGAGCTCAGAGTCATTTCATAAGCTAGAATAAAAGCACTCTGCCTTGAAGATAACAGGTGGCTCTGGCTTCTGGGGAGACTGGCTGGGCATGAGGTGGAGCCCCTGTCCTGGAGGCAGACTGTGGGGCTTCCTCCCAGCTGGCAGTGCCCCCTTGAAGGCCAGGTGACCACTGGAGCCCCAAGATTTGGTCCCTGGGAGTGGCCGAGGGCTTAGTCCAGCCCACGGGGCCTGGCACCTGGCCAGGGTCTGGGCTCAGACCCCACAGTGGAGTCTCCCGTGGGCATGGGCTGAACTATCCCTAGGGGCAGAGGAGCCTGCTGGGGCCAGCCTGGGGGAAGCTTGTGCGGGAAGAGACCCCTCAGCAAGTGGCTTGTGGGAAGGAAGGGCAGTGAGGGGCCTCTGGGGGCCTGGGGAGGGAGGAGACAGGCTGAGGGCCGAGGCATGCCAGGCAGTCCCTGGTCCCTGTGCCCATGCCGTGAGCCCTGGAGGTGGACCTCTGGGCTCTGAGACAGGAGGCACGAGCTTGGGCGTCCCTTCTGCCACCTCTTGCTTTACTGCAGAGTTGCGCATGGTTCTGCTGAGCTGAGCTGCTGCCAAAGGGAATCACAGGCAGGCGTGTCAGCATACACCTGTCACCCCAGGACTCCAGGAGGCTGAACTGGCATGGTGGCACATTTGAGCCCAACTTGGGGAATTTAGCAATTTAGCAAGACCCTGTCTCAAAAAAACAAAACAAAAAGGCTGAGATGGAGCGCAGTACAAAGGCCCTGGGTTTTGTCCTAGAAGCACTAGCAACAACAAAAGACTGGAGCTGCTGTGCCTGGAAAGATGAGGGTGGGAGGCAGGTGGGGAGGGAGGTGGGGAGCTGGCAGGGAAGGCCGTGGGGTGAGAGGGGCAGTTAAGGAGGCAGGCCCTCCAGTCCTCCCTCCTGCCTGTCCCCATCCATCACACCGATTCCCCGTGCCTGTCACAGCGCCTGCGCTTCAGTCAAGCTCTCCCCCCAGCGCTGTTCCTGGAGTCTGGGGACGTTCCTGCATCAGCATGAGCTGGTCTGCAGATTGGCACTGCCAGTGTATTAGACCAAACCCTTAGGAGACAGCTGGGGTGTCCCACGAGGGAGCTCATGTGCCAAGGCTGCACGTGTTTGTTGAAGGGGAGTGTGTGGCGCTGGGGCAATGTGAACTTGACTCTGACTCCCTCCCCTCTGCGTATAGGTCGGTGGCCAGGGGCCGAGCCATCAAACTCTCTCCTCTGAGCTTTGTGTAGAGTGGAGTGGACTCTCTATTTCTCGCTGCTGGACTGAATTACACCCCTTTTCCCTGGGACTGACAAGCACTCCTTGGGGCCAGGAAAGTTTGGTGACACTGCCTGGATCCCTCAGAGCAACTTCTGGCATGAGGGCCAGGGTGCGTGCAGTCGAGTCTGGACTAGTGGGTCCTCTCCACCTGGTCTCCAGGACTCCTGGGCTCTGACGAGGCTCTACGTGGTTCCTCTGGGACCCAGTGGGATGCAGTTGTAGCACTCCTGGGGACTCTGAGTGCCCTTCCCAGGGCTGCAGGACAGATGGAGCTGCCAGGTTCCTGGGACTGGGGTTGGGTGGGCACCAGGGCCTCCAGGTATTTTCCTGGCACTGCCCTCTGGCCTCTGCACAGGTCCAGCATGGCTCCCCATCCCAGGGCTGAGTGGAACTATCTTCTGCTTATCCCAGCATGACTGACACCATGCCCCCAGGTGTCAGTACCATTGGATGGGGTGGGCACGCCCCTGGAGACATCAAGGCTCCCTCCATAGTGAGGGGTGGCAGTGCCTTGGCCTCTGCCCCACACTCCTCTGGTGGTGTAGCCCCATCTATGGGGCCCCTGTCTGTATCCACACTCCAGCCTCTGAGCCCCTCTTGCTTTCCTTGGTTCCCCAGCCTGCCAAGCCATAGAGCCCAGATGGCGTTTCTGCTTCTGCATCCAGCTCCTCACAGAGCGTGGCCGGCCTTGCCTCTGTGGGCCCAGAGGAGCACCTGGCCCTGGGGCCACATGCAGGGGGTCTGCTGAATGACTGCACTGCACAAGTGGCCTGGGGAGAGGCCCTAGTCATTGTGGGGTTAGGGAATCCCACTGGCCTTGAGCTTGTGATCCTCCTGCATGGGTTTTAAAAACATGCACCACATGCTTGACTTCAGCTAAGAACTTTAACAGTGACAAAGCCACTACGGGGTGTGATGGGCACCTTCTATAGAGCAGGGAGGGCAGGCAAGAGGGATGAAGCTGCCTGGCTGTGGTCAGGGCTCTGGCTCAGAGCCCCTCACATTGGCACTGTGCTCTGCAGAGCCATTTTACAGGCCCAAGGGGAGTGGAAAGACAGTGGGGCAGAGATGTACCACCCCCCCCCAGCCAGTCCCAGAGCGTCTGCTGGGGTGCAGGGGAGACTGGACAAATGCAGGCCTGCTATACCCTCTGCCTGGCTCTGGTGGCAGGACTGGTCCTAGCAGGACCAGCAGGACCAGACTCCTGCAAGCACGGTAGGGGCTGGCTACTGCTGCCACCAGGGCCAGAGCCCCTTCTCATGAATATGCATGAGACGGCCTCTGGGGGGGAGCCATTCTCACTCCCCAGGCACTTATCTCTGTCAGTGAATAGGGTGTTATTGTGGGCAGGGCTGCAGAATTTTAATGACTTGCAAAATATAGTTAATTATGTAAAAAGACATCTTTCGCACTTTTTCATGTAAATGAGACAAATTAATTGGTGTTCAGGCGTTGTGAGAGCACCCAGTCCCAGAAGGGAGGGGAGCCCTTCCTGGCTGTGAAGTGGTGCTTGCCAGAGAGCAAGGTGAAAGAGGAGAAATGGAGAGGGGTATTTCTGATCCGTTTAATTAATCCCATCGCTAAACCCGTCTGGGGTTTGTAACTCAAGCCGTGAGAACGCTCAGGCTGATGGTTCTCGCGCTGCTACCAAGTGATGAGAAGCCACCGCACCTCGGGGGTTGCAGGGCAGAGGCTGGGGCAGGGCCTGGGCATCCGCCTCACCCTGCCCCACTAGACCTCAGCCAAGTACCCCACAGTGGCCTAAGGGTGGGTGACATGGGGCGCTGGCCCCAGGTAAGTGGAACCTGTGGGTTAGTGGGCCTGGTGGTCATGTCTGAGAGCCCAGCCCTCAGGAGGCTGAGATGGTTGGGTTGCCTAGAGACCAGCCTGGGCTATGTATACACCCTGTGTCCAAAAAGAAAAAACAAACCGAACAAAAAAATAATTGTCCAAAGGCATGGGGAGTCATCCGGGATATGGCACCCACCATAGCGGGGCAGTTCTGCACAGAAACACAATTAGCTGGGCTGAGAGGACATGGGGCACTGCGGCAGGGTGCCACCCACGTGGCCCTGGTGCTGCCAGGGTCAAGCATGGAGTTACCAAATGACTCAGGATCTCCACTTCTGGGCACTCAGTCCAGAGAACCGAAAGCAGGGTCTCAATGGACTTTTGTCTACCCACGTTCACAGCACTTTTATTCATAAAGGCAGTGAGCCAGGCCCCACGAAAGGAGGAATGGATAAACAGAATGTGGCCTAGCCACACAATGGAATATTATTCAGGCATCAAAAGGAAGGAAATTGTGACCCATACTACAAATGGAAGAACTCTAAAGACATGGTGCCAAGTGAGATAAGTTAGTCATAAAAGGACAAACACTGAGTCTGCTTGTGTGTGCCCTGGAAGAGTCACATTCATGAGACAGTGGTGGGTACAGGAGGGTGGCGCAAGAGTCCAGTGTTTACGGCATTTGTGGGTTTCATGGGACGACCAGTCTCAGGCCAGCTGTGCTGGCTGCTCAGCACTGACTTCCACTTCAGTGGCCCTGCTTCCTAAGGTGCCACCCAGCCCATGCTGCTGTGCAGAGGGCAGGACCTCCTTGCAGGTGTTCCATGGGCAGCTCTGGGCACAGTGTGGCTGTCCTCCCCTGCCTCCCCTGCCCTATCCCCCAAGCCCCACGTGGTTACCTTGTCCTCTCCCCAGCCAGTTCAGCTCAGCTTTCCGAAGCCCTTCAGCTCCCAGGCCTCTGCCACCCCTGGGAACTGTGGTGGGAGTTTCAGCCAACAATGGGCTTCTGTCTCAGGGGAGAAACCAGAGCCTGCTCAGCCCAGCACCCGCCAGCACCAGCGCCACCGAATTCTTATCGGCCAGGGGCCCTGCAGACTCCTCTGGGGAAGAAACCCGACCTGCGCAGGGCTGTGGACAGCAGGGGAAGGCATGGCCCCCTCAGATCCCTGATCCCTCCTGAAGGCTCTGTGAGACCTGGGCAGGTGGAGGACGGCACCCTGGAGCCCCTTGCAGTAGGTGGGGTGCTGGCGCCCCTCCCCCCATCGTGTCACACTTTTGGGCTACAGTCTCAGATTCTTTGGTGCACAGCCACAGCGAGCACCAAGGTGCCCAAGGAGCAAAGAAGAGGCAGTCTCACTCCTGGCATTGTCAGTTGTGTGGGAGGCTCTTCCAGGGGACAGTGGTGTCCCAGGATGTCCCTCAGGACCTCCCCAGGCTGGTCCTGGATGGGACCTGCTCAGCACAGCTTGAGCTTCAGGGACAGGGCTGCCTGGAGCCTTTTGAGTTTAAGGGGCATCCCAGGGCTGCTGTGCTGAGACCCAGGTGCATGCCACTGTCCCATGGGGGCCAAACTAGGCTCTGCAGGCTGGGGTGCCCCCCCCCAGGCTGAGCGACCGTGCTGCTAGACGGCTGTGGCTCAGGTGGCCCTGGCTTCCTCCTGCCTGTTGCTCCTGTGGGCAATGCTTAGATAAAGAGTCACAAACAGACCCTGAGATGGGGTGTCCATGCATGTGGATAAAACAGGAAAGGATGCAGCTTCCGGGCCTGGGCTGTGGAGGCTCACAGAGATGCGAGCTTCTGGGTGGTAGTAACCCTGATGCCCAGTTTCCACCGAGCAGCTTCAGGGCTCATGCAGCTCTGCCTTGGCACTGCAGCGAATCTAGGCGGATTCGAGTCCAGTTTGCTGTGCTCAGCACGTTAGAAGACAGCATTCTGGCTAAACATGTCCCCACATTACTGGTAAGTCACCTTCATGTGTACTCACATAAGGGCAGGGCTCTTCCCAGGCCTGGAGCCCGGCAGCTCCCACCCAGGCCCATGGGGCTGCCGGACCTCCCCATTCAGGCACCCTGGGGCCCAGGGGAGAGGTTCCCCCTGCTGAGCCTGCTTCTCTCATTGTCTCCACTGTGGGCTCAGGGAGGCCCAGGAAATGAGAGGGAGGGAGGAGAGAGAGGGAGAGCAAGAAAGGATTGAGGAGGAGAGGACCCTGGGCCTGGAACCTGCCAATTGCCCAGACTGCTGTTAGCCAGGGCTGGAGCCTGACTGCAAGTGGCTGAGATGCTACGGGCAGAGCCAGGGTGTGGATGCAGCTTGGTACACCCAGGTCTTGCACGGGTGTTGTGGCCAGCATGTGAGTTAAGTGTGTGCATGGGCAGTGGGAGCTTGGTTTTACACATGTGTGTTGGCCTCTTGTGCGGTGGTGTTTCAGACCTGTGGACATAGGAAGAGCTCTGTTTCCACCAGCACAGAGTGCCTGGGGGATGGTCATGGCCTAGAGTTAGTCACATGTGTGTGTTAGCATGGCGCCCTGCAGAGGCATCTTGGTTTTAGCTGGACACCCTGGACATAGGCTCTGTGTAGGAGGCTGAGCACTTCCTGTTTTGTCCCCAGCTCTGTGCCTTGTGGTCTCCAGGGAGAAACCTGGCAGCTCGGACAGACCCGAGCCCTCAGCCCTCTGAGCTGTCACCCATTCCATGCATGTGGAGTCACTCTGGAGCAGTGCACCTCCCCAGAGCTGAGCTCGGCTGGGTGGCTGGGTGCTGGCTGCAGTGCTGCTCTCAGACTCCTTTGCTTTGGGAGCATTTCTCTTTTGCTCGGTAACAGTGGTTGATGGCTTTTGGATGCTGCTGATCCTTTGTGCTAAACTGACAGATATTTCCTCACCCACCGTGCCACTTGTCACAGGAAAGTCTCACGTGGAAATGATTTTCAGCCACAGAAAGTGGTTAATATTCACGAGCCTGTGGGACTCAGGGCTATGGCCCAGGACCCCAGGGTGATGTCGGACTCTGTCCAGCTGGCTGCAGGGCCCACCAGCCTGGCTGTGGAAGGGCGTCTTGCACATAGCCGCCCCTCCGGGACCTCCCCTTGTGGCCAGGAGTCCTGCATCTTTGCTCAGTGGGGCCAGCACAGCCTGGACTTGCCTTTTCCTGTTTAATTCCTGCCAGCACCGGCTTCCAAGTCAACCTGGGTGTCACACCGTTCATGCCACACTGTTGATGTAGGGAGGCCAGTCCACACCCCCAGGCAGCAGATGGTAGCATGGCTGAACTAAAGCCCTCACACCTGGCGGGCAGAGCTGATCGCTGCTGTGTCTGGAGGAGATGGCCAGAGGGCACTCAGAGAGGGGCTCCTGGGCCCGGCAAAGCCAAAGCCAGTCCCCTGCCCAGCCTGAAGGGAATAAGGTAGCCAGGTTGGGCTATGCTTCTTAGCCTGAGGCCCATAGGAGGTGATGGGGTGCCTTTGTGTGTCCCCTGTGCAGCCTGCCACAGAGCTCATGGGACTGGGACCTGGGCACAGGCCTGGCATCTGGCACAGGACCACAGCTGGGTCATCCTGGGACAGTAACCTGGATGGAAGTGGCTCCAAGGCAGGACCTGATCCAGGCCCCTGCCTGTGTCTCTCAGCTTGTCAGGGGCAGGGAGCCCATGGGTGGGCAGGCTGGCCTGGCTCTGCTGGTGTGAGACTTAGCTGTTCTGGTCTCAGCACCCAGGGCTGGGGGTCTGTAAGGGCTGCTTGTGGAGAGTGGTGGGCAGCAACACTGCTGTGACAGACTCAGGGTGCTGGTGGGCACATCCTTGGAGGGTCCCTGCCTCTGCAGATGGCATCCCATCATGCAAAGAGGACTGTGGCTCCCCCTGGCTTAGAAGCCTGAGCTTGCAGGTCCCTGGTTCCTGCACACTGGCCACACCTTCAAGTTCCCATCTTCCAAGCCACCTGTTTCCTGATAGGCACTCAGCTCACTCCGCCGCACCTGCCAGCCTCAGCCTCATGCCCAGGACGCCTTCTACCAAACCCCTCTCTGGATGACAGTGGTCTTGTACGGAAGAATAACAGCCCACTGGCCAGTGTGGTGATTCACCACTTAATTAAGGAAATACTTTTCACTGGGGAGAACAAGGCAGCTGAATTATGCAAGTTTAAGCATCATGAATAATTCTCTCCTGTGTCCCACTGTGGCTGCTGGGAGGTGGCAGGCAAGGCACTGCTTTATTCCTTGATTTCTAAGGGGGCTGCTGGCTTGCCCTGTTATCTCAATGTGAAAATCAGCTCTGATTCAGTTTTTTTTATTATTATTATTTGAGGCAGGGTCTTGCTATGTAGTTCAGGCCAGCCCAGAAACTATGTAGCCTGCACTGGCCTCAAACTTATAGCAATCTTCTTGCTTCAGCCTCTTGATTGCTGGCATTACAGATGTGCACCACCACAGTTGGCTTTAGTTTTTGGTCATTGTCATTCAGTTTTAAACATTTAACCAACTGGAACAAGGATCCATTGGATTCTTGGATTCCATAGTCCATTGCTCCTTAATCCTTGGGCTGGGATGTGGCTGTGTTGTGTAGCACATGCCTGGCATGTGCAAAGCCCTGGTTTCACCCCAAGCACCACACATGGGTAAAGGAATTTTCAGGGGCTTCCTTGTGGTCCTCTGTGTTGTTTCAGCCCCACCCAGATGAGGCACCCATAGGACTGAAGAGTCTCAGCCAGGCCACCTCCCTGCCCAGGTGGCCTGTAGCCCAGGCACCTTGTTGGGAAGTAGCCAGGCCAGCTCTGGACGCAGTACTGCATGATTTCAGCTGAGCAGGGCAAAGGGAGGAGCCATGGTCAGGTGGGAGGAGCCTGGGGTCCAGGTGCCAGGCAGTCTTGTCGATGTGGGATCTTTTCCTCTATCCTGGCAGGCCCTGGGCCATGTGACATGGGCCCTGTGGTGACACCAGGAACCCAGTGGAGACTGTTACAGTTCTTCTGGGCTGGACATGCAGCCGCCCCTAAGACCCAGCAAGCTGAGCCCCAGGTGTGAGAGGGGCCTGAGGCCATCTGCTCTTCCCAGGGCCCAAAGTGGAATCCTTCCTAGGGACAGAAAGTGCACTGTGGTTGGGATGGGGTGAGTGTGCTTGGACCAAGCTGGCACCCAGAAGCAGATGAGTGCCCCATGCACCCCTCCATGGCTCTTGGGACCTCCTCATCCACTGTTGAAGGATTTTTCCAGCCCCAGGAAAACTCCTGCATCCCAGTTGACACGGTTTCCCTCTCCTGCATCATGGTCTCCAGGATGCCCAGGGCTGTGCCTGTGGGCACAAGGACTCCATGCCCCAGAGCACCTCCATGAGGGCTGTGCCCCCACGCAGACCCGCATGATGCCAGGCCTTTGCTCCATTTCTTGGCCTGTAGGGCATCCCTCCAGACCCTAGAGGCCAGCATCCCTGGGATTGCCAGGGGCACCAAACCAGAAACCTCTATGCCAACTTGAGGTTTGTGCGCTCAGAGGAGGTTCTGTTCTCTGCATGGCATGCCAGAAAGAGTCTTCAATCACTTCACTCTGTCATGCCCAAGTTGTGTTCACTGAGCCTTTCAATAGTGGCACAGTCAGCCTGTTCACCCGCCCAGTAATGGGCTGGGAGTTTGCAGAACGCCCAGCTCTGAGGGTCCTGGAGGCTCAGGGATGGTGCAGGGCCCAGGGTCACTCCCGCCCCAACCACTGCCTGACACAGTGTGTAGGGCCCCCACACGAGCTGGAAGCCACACATCCTGATCTGGGGAAACAGGCCAAGGGCTGTGTCTTTGCTGCTGACTTTGCTAGAATGTCTGAGTTTTCAGGAGCTCAACTCGAGCTATTTCCTCCCTCCCTCAGCCCCTTGATGCAGGCGCCCTCCACAGAGCCTCACCCTGGGCTGCCTGTGTGTTCCAACCTCACGCCAATGGTCAGTGCTGTGTTCTGCACACGAGACTCTAGGGTCTGGTGTGGCTGTTGTTTCAGATTCAACAGAATTTTTCTTTTGCAAAGGGGAATTTAAGTCTTTCTTTGGATTCACTGTAAATCAGTTGTTTCTAAATCATTGAGAGATTTTCAGTATTATTTTTCTGAATATATTATACATAGGAGGATGCAAAGCCTGTGTGTGCAGCTTTAATGGTTGTCCTGGGAGCGAGCATTTCCGGATGCCAAGCACTAAGGCATGAGAGGAGATTGCCAGCTTCCCAGAAGCCTCCTCTACCTACTAAAATACAATTCTGTGTGTCTGAAGTGCCTGTAGATGGAGTGGCTTGGAGGGAGGGTCCATCACACTTTGTGGGGTCTGCGGGACCCAGGTGGCATAGCTGTGCCTGTGCTTTCCTCTGCTGTGTGCTATTCTTGTGCACAGGTGGGCCACATCTGAGTGGTGCAGCAGCTTGGGGACCCAGGGTACTCGGGTCATGCACAGTCTGGTTGCCCTGCACAGTACTAGCGGGCCTGTTGGGGTGTCTCTATAGAAATATTTCCATAGGAACACAGGCGTGGTATACAAAGATTCCATCTGTGGTCAAAGCAGCAGCTGTTTCCCAAGGTAGCCCTGCTGCCCTGCACTCCTGCTGGGCTCTGGGAACTCTGATGTCTCTGCACCTCCTTGTGGGCTTCGCTGTCCACTCAGGCACAGCCAGGCACGCATGCGTTCTGCCTTTGTTCTACCCAGGCACCCTTCCCAATGCCGGGTTCTCCAGCTTCTCTCCAAGACCGTCACCCCTTCCACACCCCAGTGTCCTGCTTTTTTTGGTTTTGAGTTCTTTTTATGTTCCAAATGGATGGGAGGCTGTCGTCAGGCACTTGTATTGCGAAGACATTTGCTTCTCAGTCTTAATGGTGTCTTATGAAATAAAAGTGCAGTGTTTGAAAACAACCCCAGAAGTGAATCATGGAAACTTTTCAGAAGTTTGGAAAGTCCGAGGTTTCTGGATAGCACAGGAAATGGAGGGATGGCTGCACCCAGTGGTGGCTTTGTGCCCACTGCTTCTGGGGGACATGAGGTCATACCAGGCAAACAGGCCATGTAGGCAACAGGACAGAGCCAGGCCGCCCGTGCCTAGCAGGCCTCTGCAGTGCCGGCAGAGATCAGGTCCTGTGACACTGAGCTCTCCTGCTACTTGCATAAGTTAGCCACCCTCTCTCTGGGCCTCAGTTTCCCAGCCTGCACATTCAGGTTGTTAGAATATAAGAACTCTGAGGACCTCTGGTCCCAGCTAGGCCTGGTCCTCTTCTGGGGCCCAGGTATTGGATCCTGGGTGCCTGGGCCCAGTCTCACCTCCAACTGGTGGAGGAGAAGGAGGAGCAAGGACCAGCAGGCATGAGAAGGATTTATAGAAAGCATGGATGACTAGGTCAAAAGGATGACTAGGTCAAAAGATCAGTGAGGACACCAGCAAATAAAGCTCATCCTGTCCCCAAGAGCCAGGTATGTACAAAACCCAAATCACCCAACCTTGGCCTGGGTCCACCTTATTTGTGCTGTGGTTTTGACATCCTGCCGTGTGCTTATATGCCACGGCACTTCCTTGGAAAGGTCACAGACTGGTATGGTCACAAACTTCCCCTCTGGACACGTGGGCTGAGTCAGGTGCCCACTGGGCCATGGCTGGTTTATCCCCAGCCACCAGTCATCCCAGCTCTGCAGGGCCCAGTCTGCTCCTATTAGCTGTGAGTGCTTCTCTGGGACTGATCTTCCCTGGACAGGGTCTTTTGCTTTCTATAAATCCTTCTCATGCTACTCCTTCTGAGTGTCTGGCTCACTTCTGTGTCTCCGTCACCAGAAACCCGGAAGTGGCTCCCCCAGAGCTCCTTTCCAACTCAGCCCACCTGTAAGATGCAGGTGACAATCACACCACTTGTGCCTGTCTATGCCCAGCACTTGGGTGGAGGGCAATGGCTTCAAACTCCATGCTTGGGTTCTAATTTCTTTCTTATAATTGGAACAAAACTGCTTTAAAAGAACTAAAAACATACACGATGGCTGTGGATGGCAGGTTTTGATGGAGAAAGTGGAACTGGCTGCAGTGGGCTAAAGGGGCCTCCACATAGAGTGGCGTGGGTGGCCAGCAAGGGCTGAAATGGGGGGGACCTAGGTGTGGGATGGGTATGGGGTATGTGCTGGTTCTCAAACCCTCTGTTTGAGGGTTCCTGTGATGTGTGACTGAAGCTATCTGTCTGTGAGCTGAGTCCTTGATGGGGGAACAGGACTGGAACACTTTTGGGTTTTGCTGGTATGGCCGGGGCATGACCAGGCCTGGGCAGTGTGTGACAGGAGCAAGCAAATATTGGGGTCCTCTGTGTGGTGGGTGTGTCTGGATGGGTGAGCGTGTCAGGTGCAGTTAGTGTGAGCACTGCTGTGATAGCCCTGTCCAGGGTGTGTCCCGAGAGCAGTATGCATTTCAGATGGGCAGGTGTGTCCAGGCATGAGTCCCCGGCCTGGCGGTCCAGGCAGTGTCTCCTCCAGGGTCGCAGAGCCTCAGCACCGGGCTTGTTTGGTGCTGCAGTGCTGTGTGCCATGGCTCATCCTGGGACTGTGGAGGACCCAGCTACCCTGTATAGTTCCTGGGTCCTTGCCCATGTCATGGTCCCTCAGAGTCCCCTCTGTGCTCAGGATCTGACCTGCCCAGCTCTAGCTGGTCACTTTACCTGCACCATCTGGACAGAGTGACACCCCAGGGGGCCTGGGTGATCTTGGGAGTACGAGCGATCACAAACACTCAACACACAGCCTGTGTTACCCTGAACAAAGGTCAGCAGGGATCGATCTGATCACAGTAGCGCGGGAGTCAAGAGGGAGTGCACAGGAATGTGCTAACTCGGCTTGTATAGAACACGCACCACAGGTTCTGCTGTCAGACACACTGGACCCTGCTGTCTTCTTGCTCCCTACACCTTGTGGTGGCATGGGCCTCATGGGACCTGGTGGCTGTGGCACTTCTGGGTATCATCTCTCTCTTCAGGAGGGAGAAGCAGAAGAATGAAGCACAAAAGGTGTGTTGTTCCTCATTGCCAGGAAAATAAAAGATTTCCTGGAAGCCTCACCCAGAGGGGTTTCTGTGTGTCTGGTGCACAAATAGCTTTACCAGGGGTATGAAATCTGAGGTGGGGAGTCAGGGGACCACTCTGGGTTACAGACACACAGCAGCGTGTTCTGGGGTTGCCGTCCCTGGGTCCCAGGGCCTAATTATTATTACTGAGACATAACATTTGTGGATCTTATGGTGCTGAGTTCTGACTGACGACTTACATATTTCCTTGTGGAGGAAATTCACCCTTAGCTTTGTCTCTAAATTTGGTTACCTAGTATCTCCACTGAACAGGATTCGAAGTCACAGCTTCATTTGTGACTTAACAGGAGTCTTGTTAAAAGTAACTCAGGTTTTAAAGATTATGGGTCTATGGATTTCTTTGAGAGTTTTTTCTGGTAATTCACGTTTTCTTAGGAATTGTGTAGATCATGGAGTTAGGTGAAATTTCGTTTTAAAAACTTGTACCAAACTTAGTCTTGTAATTTATAAAAATGTCTTCTGTATTTGTGGACAAAAGCATTACATTTCCTGATAGCATACATTTTTGCTTCCTGTTTTTTTCTATTACCAGAGAAGCTAAGACATTATTTCTACTATATTTAAAAAATTTCTTATCTGTTTGCGCCAAAGTACCTGCCCCGGGGTTTGTGCTTCTTTCCACGCATCCTCCTCCAGTTTCTTTTACTGCTGTCTGCTCTGTCTCCTGCTGTCTCATTATTTATCATGAGTGACCTGGTGAGTTTTCCTTCCCTCCCTGTGATGCCAGAGTGAAGGGCAGGATTTCCATTTGATCTCTTAGCTCTTGACGGTCGCATTTGTAGCAGCCACGACTTTATTGGTTTGTTACAGTTTTTTTTTTTTACTTTTACTTTGGGCAAAGAGTTAGAAAGGTTTTTGAAAGCTCCCATGTGGATTGATATTTGTGAGTTTCCTCTTATTTATGATTAATTTTTAATTATTGCACTGTGGTCAGGAAACCCAGCCTGTATGATGCTAACCTTTAAAAAAAAAACAATTTAATTTTAAAGATATTCTTTTTGTTTCAGGATCTGGTTTTGTGGCCCACCCAGCTGTCACCAGCAGACAGGTGTGGGCCTCAGCCTGATGCACGGGACACATATGCCTCCAGCACCCCAAAGGGCCTTGGCATCGGACCAGCCTGTCCTCTGTTGTTCTGACCTCTTCTGGTGGCCTCCATGTGGACCCTACCTGCTCACTGCGCCTGTGCACTTGGACTCAGCTATGAGGAGTGTGTGCCCGGGTGCCTGGCTGGGCGGGGCTGTGGGGCCAGTGGGTGCTCCTAAATAAGTTCCTTACCACAAGGGGAGCTATGAGCATGGCCCAGAAGGTCACATCTGACCCGTGACTCTGTCTACCCTAGTACCTTGTAGGTGGTAACCACATATTGAATTGTGGTTTATTTTTCAACTGTGTCTCTATTAAGTCATCCAGGCTGGTCTTGGACTGGTCATCCTCCTACCTCGGGCTTCCAGCAGCTAGGATCACAGGCTTGAGCCACCACGCCTGGTTGCTTTCTTCTCGTGAAACAAGTACATTTGATAGGTGTCCTGTCATAGTCTTACTGTAATAAGGTTTTGTTTTGTATTTTTAAATCGGTTTTTTGTTTTCTGTTGTTTAACATTTCTATGCTGATCGTTGTTACATGTTGTTCTGTTACATTGGGCAGGTTTTTCTTGACTGTTTTTTGTGTGATATGAAGTTTAAACATATTTATTCTACTCCTGGCTACCTTCAAATTCTAATCAGCATATTTGTTCTCTGCTTCTCTGCTACCACTGATAATGTACCCATAACTATTTTTCTCCCCAAGATAGAATCAGGGCTTTGCAGCCTGATGTTTTCCTCCCTTTCTCTCAAGCTTCACATTAAGTTTGAATGACATGGCTTCTCAAGCCTTATTTTATGAAAATATTTGGTGCGGGATGTATCTTTGCAATGAGGGTTTGGCATTTGTACCCTATGCTGATTCTGTGCACAGCGTGGGGGAGTAGCTGGCCGACACCTCCTGTCCCGCCTGTGTGTGCTGCTTTGTCTTACTTGGATCAGTTCCCACCTGATGCTTTGAGCTGTGGGCCCAGGGTCCCCGCATGCTGGCCATGGACACTGTGCCCGCCTCCTCCCTGGCTGTGGGGAACCCAGGACGGGTTCACTTCTCTGTAGAGCCGACTCACGCTCCTTCCTGTGTCTCTAGCTCCCTCCCAGCCTCCAGGCCCTGCCAGAGCTGTGACTTGGCTTGGGACGGCCCCAGGCTCACACAACTCGGATCTGACTCTCAGGCCAGCCTTGGTTCTCATGGTGCTTTCAAAGAGCTGTAGGGGAAGGTCACGGCAGAGTTTGCATCCAGGGCCAGGGGAGGTTGGGGAGCCAGGCAGAGAGCCCAGGAGACAGCAGCAGCTGGAGCTGGGGAGGGGAATCTGAGACCAGAAGGTCACAGAAGGGGAGCCTACATCTGTGCAGAGTCCCCACGTGCCCATGCACACACGTGGGAGATTGCAGAGCAGTGGGGACTTCGGCAGGGCCAGGCAGATTCCACCTGCTGCCCACAGTGAGGTGAGGCTGAGCCTATGGCACCCAAGCTGTCAGGGGCAGGGGCTGGGTGGACACTGGGAGCCCCGCATGACCCTGGAGGATGAGAGCTTAAAGCCCATGTCCTAGGACCATGCGCTGTCTTTAAAAAAAAAGGACACAGCCCCTCAGAGACTCAACTTTGAAGAGTTTCAGTGGAGCCTCCCTGACTCCAGGAAGATTATCTAGAAAATTAATTGCTTATCAGAACAAAGACCAACAATCTCCAGACAAAGAGAGTGGAATCCGGAGTCTGAACAATGTCCTGTGGACGATAAAAATATCTGAAAAGAAACATTCGATGGCTGGAGAAGAGAAGCAACAAGGAAACAGCAGTGAGTGTGAAGACAGATCTCAAACACCACTGGAGTAGAGAAGGAGGAGGAGGAAGAGGAGGAGGAGGCTTCAGCATATTTCATGGGATGATCCTAATACTGAGCCTGACAAGCATTGCAATTGCATGTCCTCTATGCATAACAAGGAGGTGAGGTGCAGCCAGCTCTTGGGAGGCTGAGGCAGGAAAATTATGAGTTTAAGCCCAGCCTGTCTCAAAAAACTTTAAAAATTGAAGAATGGAGGAATATATATATAAAATATTATGTCGGGATCCGCTGAGGTTTGGCCCAGGATGCTAGGTTACATGGCAATTAGTGTGCCTCAGGAATTAACTCAAGGAAGGAAAATATACATTCACTTGAATAAGTACAGAAAAAGCACTCAATAATATTCATTGTCCATTTATGATGAAAAAAACCCCCACTAACCAGCAAGGCCAGGTTTTTCCTCACACTAATAAGGCACATGGGTGTGCAAGCTGCCGTTCACACTCAGTGCTGCTGGGGTGCATGCCCATGTTGGCGCTGATACTTTACCTTTCGCTCTGCGTCCTGGCTGGGCTCACAGGCCCTCAATCCCAGAAAATCACGAGTACCGGAAGGAGGGATGTAAAGCTGTGTTTTTCTTTTACAGATGTCATAACTGTTTATAAGGAAACCCTAAAATCAGCAATGGGTAGAATAGTTGCACTTAGTTCACAGTATACATAAACTTTGTGTTTTTGTATACTAGCAGCAAATATTTGGAAAAAATAAAACTTTAAGCTTATTATAGAGGTACCCAAAATATGGAAAGCTTAGGAGTGAATTTAACTTGGGACATTAAGACCTCTATCTTAGAAACTAGAAATCCATGGAGATTTAGCTCAGTGGTTCCTGCGCCTGCCTCACAAGTGCAAGGTCCTGAGTTCAATCCAGGTAACCACATACAATGCTGGGTGTGGTGACTCACGCCCACCCAGCCATCAATACCACATACCGCAGTGCTGGGCGTGGTGGCTCATGCCTGTAATCCCAGCACTTGGGAGGCGGAGACAGGAGGATTACTAAATTCGTGGTGGCTTGCCTGGGCTACATAGTGAGCTCAGGGCCAGCCTGAACTACAAAGCGAGATCCTGTCTCAAAACAAAACAAAACAAAACAAAACAAAACAAAACAAAACAAAACAACCCCCCCCAAAAACCCCAAAACTAGAAATTCACTGCTAAGAGAATTTGAAAGAGATGAAATAAGTGGAGAAATATATCTTGCCATGAATTCTAAGACTCATATTGTCAAAGTGCTAATTTTCTCCAAAGTGATTCATTGATATCTCAATTAAAATCCTGTCATTTTATAGAAATGGCCCTTCATTCTGAAATTAATTGTGCGTGAGATAAATCAGACACACAAACTTCAATGTCCTCTTATATGAGAAACCAAAAATATAAATAAATTGAAGTGACAAATATGAAGCAGCGAGATGGGTTTTACAAAAGTGAACAGGACCAAGATGAATGGAGGGAAGAGGAGTTAAGAGGGGTGATGCCCTTGTGCCAACTCCCCACGAGGAGTAGCATCATTATGAACTGTAGACACGGACGAGGCCAGGGTGGCCAGGCGCACTCTGCTCTGGCAGCCTGTGACCTGCACTGCACAGCACTGCGCAGCGGCTCTCAGTGGCTTTGTATGCTCTGAAGTCTTCACGATTGATTGGCAAGTAGGTCCCTCTGGAGAGGGGCACCCTGACTGTGCTGCTGCACTTATGGCGAGAGGCAGGGAGACACTGCCTTCCTCACACACAGGCTGGCACTGCCGCAGACACAGTGTGAAGCAGAGCCAGGGCCTGTGTCCTCAGGGAGCAAGAGCTCCTAAAGCTGATGCAGACAGGCAGCTTCCTCAGGTGAGAGATGGGCCATCTGCAGACTGACAGGTCTCAGCGGGTCCACCAGCTCCAGAGCACCCATGCTGAAGGAAGAGGAGCCCTGCTTGTCAGCCGCACTGGCGACCACAGGGCGCCATTAGTCTCAGGAGAGAGCCCTTCACACTGGGACGAGGGAGTCAGAAAGAGGAACAGAACTTTGCGCTGCTGAGGACTCAGACTCGTCTGTGTGGCTGCTGTGGAGGACTGGGTAGCTGGCTCTCTGGGAGGCACTGTGCCTTGTCTGAGTTATGTGCCCTCTGCCAGCACAGCAGCTCTGCTCAGACAGAGTTAGCCAGAGAGCAAACACGCATCCCGAGTTAGTCAGAGCAGAACAGAGTGACGGGAAGACAGCTGTCAGTGGGAAGCGAGGGACATGGTGGGGCAGACGCACCATGGCCAGGTGCCACATGGCTGCAGGAGACAACTTTGAAGGCCCAGGGTGGAGTGGGAAGCCACACAGTGCACTTTGTGAGAGTTAAGCATTAGAGCACGTCTGGCAGTAGGGTGGGGAAGGAGCCACTGAGCAGGACTCGGGGTGCTCATGTGTGTGATCCAGGTAAGATTGTTTCCCAACACATGGCCAGCGTGAGGCCACTGCCTCTGTGGTATCTTCCCACTTGATCTGGCCACTCGGGGCAAACTGAGATTGCTTTTCATTGCTGCCCAAGGGTCCCCAGGGCTGGGATTTGAGGCAGCGTTGTGCCCTGACTGCCTGCATTCTGCAGGTGCCCCTCCTGCCCATCTTCTGGTTTATTGGGGGAGTGAGGGACCATTGGCAGCCTACCCTGACCAGGTGAGGAAAAGGAGGAAGGTCTGGAGGCTGCCCTGGCTGTGGCTGCCCTGGTGTGTGGCTGGCATGACTCCTCCCAGCAAAGGTTGGCTCAGCCTCCTTGTAAGCTAGAGCCACCTCAAGGACCCCAGGCAGGGAGGTGGCAGTGAGGCCTGAGATCGCTCTCTGTGACCACAGGGACTGTTGGGTCTGTGTGGTCTGGAGGGGACACTTGCTCTTGGCTGTCCGAGGAGTGGGTGACAGTGTCTGGGTGCAGCTGGGTCTCCTGCTAGAGGCTCTTGAGGCTCCAAGAAGCATGTGTGGAGCTGTAGGCATGGGATCCTCAGGCCACCACAGTCACTGGAGGGCAGGGCCTGTGCCCTCGTGGTCTCTCCCACACCCTGAGGTTCCTTGGAGCCCCACCCTCCTCTGCACTATCATTTCTATGCTGAAATATCTCACAAACTCACTTCTAAACCAGAGGCCCTTGGTTTAGAGAAGCCAGGGCTCCAGGCTCCCAGCACTGGGGGCTGGGTGACTTCTTGAGCACCTTCAAGTGGAGGGGCCCTGGAACAGCAGGGCGTGTCCCTGAAGAGGGAAGGCCCTGAATGGGCATTGTGAACCTCTCGGTCCTGGGGTTCTTGGGGCTTGTGTTACTGGGGTGATGGAGCCTCCTCCCAGTGTATGCCTGCCTTGGGTTGAACCCTGGGGCCCCAGGCCAGGAGACAAAGCTGCCTCTGTCAGACAAGCCCTGTTGGCTGCCCCTGCTGCACTGTCAGAGCAAAAATAGCTGTGTCCACTTCCCAGAAGGAGCAGCGTAGGCTGGGCTAGGCTGCTGTCTGCCTGGTGATGAAGAGGACAGCACCCTGCCAGGCACTGTCTGGG